>JADBJO010032331.1:5000-15806 GCA_016801955.1 Conus betulinus
TTATCACTGTATTTGTCTGTCTGTCTTTCTGTCTGTCTGTCTGCCTGCCTTTCTGTCTGTCTGCCTGCCTGTCTGTCTGTGTCGGCAGTACAGATATTGTCAAAGGTTTACAGACGCGTGCTTTTCCAGGGATGTTGTTCTCATCATCCAAGCAAAGGTAGCAGGAACAGTGTCCACCCACAGAGTTGAACTACATTACTTATTCAATCTTTTGTCGTCGACAGACGTTTGCCAATAGTGAGGTCAGTCTTTGTGAAAGGGCTGGCACCTGTCACTGAAGTGTCGGCTTCAGTCGTCCAGTCTGCTGCCTTACACCTTAAAACAGTTCCATCACATCATGAGTTCCACTGAAGCATCCGCTGTTGCCAGTCCTTCACTTGATGTCTCCAATGGGACACAGAATAGCTCCTTTGGGGAGGACTGTGTCCACGTCATCTTCAGTCAGATGGAGTACCTCCCCTGGGACAATCCGGACAACATCATCAGTGTGAACGTGGAGAACATCGTCCGTCAAGTCAAGAACAACGCCCTGGTGCTTCTCTTTCTGATTGGCGGACCCACCAACGTCATCAACATGGCGGTGTTCTTCAAACAGGGCCTTCGGGATCGGGTCAACCTGTGTCTGTTCGCTCTGTCCCTGTCGGATGAGCTGTACCTCATCACCGTGATGTGCCTGCACACCGAACAGCTGTACATCCAGTTCACCACCAGACAGAGGTTCGGCCCCATGACCACCTTCATGGCCAACAACAACATGCTGTTCTTCGTCGGCTTCTGTTTCGTGTCCCCTGCCCTCTCCGCCATCATCGTCATCGAGAGATGCCTCTGTGTCTTCAACCCTCTCAAGTTCCAGACTCTGCTCTGCACGAGAACTATGGCCGGGGTTATTGCTGTCGTCAGCGTCGTGGTGATGAGTCTCTTCTTCATCGTGGCTTACCGCTTTCGTATAGACTGCGTCTACGATCCCGTCTCGGAGGTGGTTCTCACTACAACTATAGAGGGCAAGTTCTATCTTGCCCACAAAGACCTCATTGACCATTTGGACGGTTTTGTGTTCGGGGTGGGTCTACCCGGGTTGGTGATGATCGTGGTGATGACAACGACAATGATGACGATCGTGAAACTACGTCAAATTGCGACGTGGAGGTCTGAGAGCACAACAACGATCTCAGCCCGTGAGGTGGCTCGACCAGGATGCTGATCGGAAACTCCATGTTGTTCATCGCCTGCATTTTTCCCCCATCGCTCTCATCCGCTTCAGCTGGCTCTTCTTTCCCTGAGGTGCATTCTGGGCGGAAGAATCAGAACTTTTTTCCTGGCTGGCTTGTGGATTACCGAAATTTTCAGCTACGTCAAACGCCACGTTCAATTTCTTTGTCTATTACGGCATGGGGTCTCGCTATAGGGAGACCTAGGCGCTATTCGGAAGAAATTTTCAATCAGAAAAAGCATGAAGAATTGTCGTATGGGGAATGTTCGGATGAAAGGTTCAGTCGGGAGACCAAAGATGGGTGATTGCTGTTTTAGACACTGTTTAGAGGGAAATGTTTTAGTCAGAAAAAGCATGCAAGATTAAGATTTTGGTGAGCATTAGTCAAAAACTTTCAGCCAGAACAATGCGTAGACTGTTGGTATGCGGGCCATCGTTTTGGACAAAAATCAACCCCCAAAATTTGAAAGTTACGTTCTGCACACAGTTTCATGACAGATTCCCCTGTAAAGAGTGAGGATGATTTCAACTTTAAAGAGTGATGATGTGTCACTTTATGTTTGAAAAATAAAATGGATACATTGAACATGTGTGTGGAAGAAATTCAACCAGGAGAAGCGTGGATCTCTGATGTGCTGTCGGGTGCACTGGTTAGATAACAGATTCAACCAGGAAAACAAAAGAAACACAAAATTTTAAGAAAAGGGAAAGACAGCATATCTATTTAGATATTTACAAAGCCTGCATTTTTTCTTCGATTTCAGAGCCAAAATGTTCCCTTTGCTAGTTCTCCAGGGTTTCGCCGTTCCGATTGGCATGTACGCTGCCCCGTTAATATTTGTAAACACATACACCGTTAAAGGTCGAGTTTTGTTTTTCTTCTCATGCTAACATGCATCCTGTAAATAAATCGTGGGTAAGATGATGCTCCATATATATATTATTACCAAAACCAGCAATATTGTAGCTAATTCATTAAAAAAAAAAAAAAAAAAAAAAAAAAAACACCCTGTTTGTGTCATCTATGCACTTAGCCCTTAGGACTTAACCAGATGTGAGGGAGGCGCGGAGGTTAGGGTGTGTGTGTGGGGGGGGGGGGGGGGGGGGGGGGGGGGGGGGGGGGGGGGGGGGGGATCACGGGGTGAGCAAAACGACAGTCAATGACTTCACCACCAAGTGTGGTCCCGGTTTTTTAGACCTTATTTGCCGATCAGATTGACCACTCTCTTTGATTGCTGTCTGGCCTGAATCAAAACTGGACATAGTCTTGCCGTCTAAAACAAAAGAAGAGAAGACAGGGGAAAAAAAAAGAAAGAAAGAACGAAACAAAGAAGGAGGAGAGAAGGAACGCAAGAAAGGAACGAAGGACGAAAAAAGGGAAGAATGATGGAGGACAGAAAGGTTGTAAAGGAAGGAAGAAGGAAACAAAGAAGGGATAGTGTATAAAAAAAATAAATAAAAGAATGATGAAAGAAGAATGGACAAAAAGAACTGGAGGTAAAGGAGGAGGGGAGAAAAGAAAAGAAAAAAGGAAGAAGATGGGGAAGGATAGTAAATGGAAGGAGGAAAGAAAAAAAAAAAAAAAAAGGAAGAAGATGGGGAAGGATAGTAAATGGAAGGAGGAATGAAAAAAAAAAGAAGAGAAAAGAATGGACAAAAGAATAGACAAAAAAAGGGAGAAAAAAAAGAAAGAATAAAAAAAATGAAGGCAGGGATGCGAATTTGAATTAAAATTTAGATAAAGAAGGAAGTGAATAGAGACAGACAGACAGACAGAGAGACAGGGCAGACAGAGACAGACAGAGAAAAAGAGGATGAAAAAGTGAATTGAAAAAAGAGAGAGAGAGAGAGAGAGAGAGAGAGAGAGAGAGAGAGAGAGAGAGGAGAGAGAGAGAGAGAGAGAGACGCAGAAAAAAGCGAACAAGAGAAGCAAGTTAACGATTGGGCTTATATACATTTTAATGAATGCAATCAACAGCAGAATAAAAAGCACATTTGGGTGAAAAAGACGGCAGGAAGAAGATGGGGAAGGATAGTAATCAACTCCAGTTTATAAAGAAAATTCTATTGATATCAACGTCCAAGATATCAGTCAAATATTGTCCAGCCCTTCTATCATAAACATTGCTACTATTATCGCACAATCTAAAATTGCCAAGCTGCTTTGATGCGTGTTTATTTTTACCACTAATTCAAAAAGTTATTGTTATTTTTTATCTTTGAGGTTTAAGCTTTGTTAGTTGGAGATGACGTTTTAAATTATTTTTTCGTCTAATATCATCAATGGTGAACAGACGTTAAATAAACCACTTCAAGACAGTGTCAGAACAACATTGGGTAGCTACAAGAATTTATTTTAGAAAGCTTCCCTTGGGGGGGTGTATGGCTGAAGCACAAGAAGAAGGAGAAAACGGAAAGAAGTGAAAGGAAAAGAAAGAAAAGAAAATAGAAAAGAGAGGGAAAGGCAACACAGCATAACAAAATACACAACGGTCGAAAGAATGTGGCACACATATACGTAAGATTAGCAGCATAAGAAAACAACACACACACACCACACACACACACACACACACACACACACACACACACCACACACACACACACGAACGCACACGCACATACACACACACACACACACACTCTCTCTCTCTCTCTCTCTCTCTCTCTCTCTCTAATTGAAACGGGATTAAAAACTTCACTGCCGTGCGAACTAGTCCATACACGCTGCGTCATCAGTCACATCTGCTAAGTTTCGAGACCACACTGCGCGCATTGTTTGAAAGCTGATGGACTAACGAATTAATGATTGAGATTAGAGAACTGATCACTGTTATCACCAGATGTACTTGTGATGAGAGTACACGTGCGTGCGTGCGTGTATGTGTGTGTGTGTGCGCGTGCCCACCGCGTGCGTGCGTGCGTGCGTGCGTGCGTGCGTGTGGGGGGTGGGTGTTGTAGGTGTGTGTGGATGTGTGTGTGTGTGTGTGTGTGGGGGGGGGGGGGGGGGGGGGGTGGGGGGGGGGTGGGTTGCGGGGGGGGTGGGGGGGGGCGGGGGGTGGGGTGGGGGGGGGGGGGGGCGTTACGTGTGGTGTGTGGATGTGTGTGTGTGCATGGGTAGACTGGGGCACGGCCCCTGTATGTGTGTCAAGTATGTTGTTTGCATGTGTGCGTGTGTGGCATGTGTGTGTGTCTGTCTGCGCGTGCGCGAGTGTGTGTTGTGTGTTTATGGGTGTTGGTGGTGTGTGTTATGTGTGTGTTGTGTTGGTTGGTGTGTGTGTGTGTGTGGGTGTAGTTGTGTTGTGTGTTGTGTGTGTAGTGTATGTGCGTGTTCTGTTAGTAGCTATGCACCCGCAAGCTGCGCTGCACGCATCACAAAGTAATAATTCCCCCAGTAAGCCACAAAAACCCTTTCCATTGATATTTTCCCGATGTGTTCGTTTATGACTATCAATGAAGGATATGGGCTCAGTACGAAAGACAGAAAGCGTATCGCAACAGAATTGTTGTCAGCAACCAGTAGTCATCCAGTCCTGGGGAAAAGTTTCCTCACTTTCAGACTATTTACCTGTCCAGTTTAATGCTCCTGACAGTGGCGGGGCTGCTCACATCGATCCCCCGACCACCTCTCCCTTTCTTTCCAGGTCCCCGTCCACTTCCTGGTGCTAATCGCATCACTTCACCTCGCCCACACCAGCCCTTTCCCTGCTATTTACTTTCCCACTTCGCCCCCCCCTTTCTACTCTCGCTCTCACCCTCGAATCTTCAGTCTCGCTTCTGATACCTCAAACTCCTACACACAGTCTCATCTCCCTCCTCTCTCGTGCTCTCGACGCTCGCCACTCTTCCCTCTCTCCGCCCCGTCCGCAGTCGCAGGGTCGTTTTTTGTTTTCTTGCTTGTTTGGTAAGGGGGGCCTGGCCCTTCAACTGTCGGATCAGCAGGCACCACGCGGCCCCCAGGCTCATTAGCCTCTGGTTTATTGGAACAGGTTGCTTGTACAATGTGAGGGGAAATGAAAAAGGGTTAGACTACCAATGGACAATGCTCTATGTTGAAGGAACCCACTTGTCTCGTGGTTTTGAAATGATCAATTTGTTGAAATAATGTAAATGCATGACAAGGACGGATCGTTAAGACTTCTCTAGGCTTTGAGCCGCCAAATCTGATCTTGCCATATGACTCTGTGTGGTGGCTACTTCATAGAGCACACTAAAGTCATCAATCGAAGTCAATCATTCAACATATCACTTCGTCATCGCCTCTCTCGCCTCACTCGTCTGTCTGCCTCTCTGTACAGGCAGGGGGGCCTTTTCTTCTCTGCTCTGTGCGTGTTTTGGAGGTACTGCAACAAAGTGAGACTCTCTTGATAACATGATATCCAGAAGGGTACGACAGGTAAAGGGACAACACTCTGTACCGTAACCAGCAATGAACCCTTCGAAGCAAGCTGTCTCCCCTATACCGTAGATGTACAACATTTAACTGTAATCTCAACTCGGATCACCCATAAATGGAACGTGAAGTAAATTGTAGTGGTTCACTTCTCTTCTCGTTATCTTTGCGGCGGAAAAGAGGGGTGGGAGATAAGAAATTCTCGTCTCGCCCTTGTCAGTCCAGTTAGATCTGTGTTGTCATCAACGCAGCGTACAGATGAGACGAAAGGGTTGTAAACATGCCTGTCATGAAGTGGATTAAGTACATTTAACCTAATTGAACATGATATGAGGCAGGCAACAGTAAACAATAAACAATAAACAAGTAGGGTAACTTCTACTCATCCATAAGGAAACCTAACTCAGAGTAACTTTTATTCAAGACTGGCACAGTATTTTGAACTTGAAATAAAGTCAGACAATACAAAGACGAACAATCTAATAGAGCGGGGAAAAAAACAAGCGCAGGCCAACAACCTCTCCGTCATCACCAGTAATGGTTTGGCAAAGATTTGAACTTAAGGGGAGGGGGGGGTTGAAGATGAAGAAAAAGGGAACATAAAAATTAAGAATTTTAAAAAATGAAAACTCTTCAACTAGCAGCATGTGGGAACCCCTCTTGAAGACAGATCTATATGTACTGCCTGCTCCGAGGCCTTTCGTCCGCTGGATCGGACTCATCACGGAGACACGGCTGGTTGTGTCTATGCTCCTGGCGTCAAATAGAGACACACCACAGTCCACAACACTGTGGTGTCATCACCAGCAAGGATTCAAAAAAGAATCCAACAGCACCCCCAAAGCAGCCAGTGAAGGGGGTAGTAAATGAAAGAAAACGAAAGTGTGGGGGGGAGAAAAAAAAAGTTTGCTAAAAGGCTGTGCCAGTCTTAAATAAAAGTGTACTCTGAGTTAGGTTTTCTTATGGGAGCAAAGTTACCCTACTTGTTTATTGTTAACATTTAACCTGTTTTCAAGAAACGATATGGGCGAGTGGTCTGACCCACTCTCACGCAAAAAAAAAACAAAAAAAAAAAAAAAAACAAAACAAAACAAAAACCCTTGGGGCACCGCTGTCATAGTCTCAGGTCGCGCAAGGGATCCACTCAGAGAACAAACTGAAGTAAACAATGTTACCCAGATACCACATAAAGAGAAAGACCAGTAAGGCCCAGTAGGTTTGCTATCCCAAAACTAAATAATGCAGATACAGCATAGCTAGTAAACGCGACTTGTAGTTGTAATCGTTGTCAGCGTGTGTGTGTGTGTGTGTGTGTGTGTGGTGTGTGTGCGCGCGCGCGCGCGCGCGTGTGTGTGTGTGCTCATGTACGCGTGCTGGCGTGCGACTGTGTGCGTGCGTGCCTGCGTTCGTCCATATGTGTGTGTGTGTGTGTGTGTGTGTGTGTGCGCGCGCGCGCACGCGCGCGCGCGCCGTCTCACTTTGGTCTTCCTTATTCCGTAGATACGTAGGTTGTTCCTACGGACGTACGCCGATAAGTCCTCCGTTCTACGGTCGGCGGTCTCGACAAAGTCACGGGCTTCCCTCAGCTGGTCCCTCAAGGAGTCTTCCCTCTGTTTTGGCGTCCCCCATCTCCGTCTTCAGCCTGTCGTTCTCGTTCTGCAGCAGCAGAATGGAGGCCCTCAGTTTTTCTACCACTGTGGACAAGTTCGCGAGGGCAGAGCCGTTTGCGCACAATTTCTTCATAAGGTCTTCATTAGTAATGGCACCCTGACGAAGAGTCGGACTGTGTTCAGGGGAGAAGACCGCGTTGAGCTCCTCGGATGTTGACAGAGGTAAGTTGTCTCCCTTGTCAGTCATGTCTTGGTTTGTCGATTCGGAAACGTGAAACAAACTTTGATAGCTTCTCTTTCACCGATGTTGGCGTGCTTGTCACAACTTTTTGTTTCTTTGGCGTAATATTTGAATTATTTAAGTCACTTGACTTTCCCACCGATGCACCAGAAGAGTCTGATCCCGAGCTGGGGTTTGTTTTTTCTGTGTTTACGTTTTTCGTTGTCCGCCGGCGGCCCATACTGACTTGTAACGGTTCGACTCGAGTCTTTCATTTTAGCTTTGAAATCGCGGTTGCTGCGCTCAAAACATTACCTGACATCTTTGGTGGAGATTGGCAGTGGGTCGCACTATTAATTCAGCGGCATCATCACACACTTCTCTTCATTGACTAAACAAAGAAGAAAAAAAAAACCTGTTGATAAACTCCACCGTTTTCAGAACGTGTCCGACCTTGCGGGCGAAACAGTGCTCATCTCCTCAACTTTTTATGAAGGACTGTTTCGTCGGTCCGGCGAACGAATAGGGAGACAGTTCATATGCCAAAGTGGGTCTCCATTAGCGGGGGATTGAGGCAGACCATCGAAGCACACACAGTCGGCGACGGACGTTTCAGGGGAAATAATTCAAGGGGAGGAGAATGACGTTCGCGGCCATGTTTACGCCTCATTACCATAACGAGTACAGCGCAGGAACTGGGTTTTGCATGTTTTGTAAAACGTAGGACCGTTTTCGAGCGACTACGTATACTGTCCTTTGTCAGTATACCCTTTCATTCCGTTCGTCCTGACTCTACGCATACTGTCCCTTGTCAGTATACCATTTCAGTCCTCTTCGTCCCACAACTGAATGGTAACACGAACAGTTTGTTCCAAAGAACGGATATTGTGTTGTTTTTGTTATTGACAACGTAATTGCGTCCTCAGAACAATTAACAAAACACAACCAGCCGCCGTGGCGAAGTGGTTAGCGTCCCTCGGACTCCCGGTTGGGAGGTCGTGGGTTTGATTCCCATCAGAGTCGTGTGGGATTTTTAAATGCCCCGACCCGGCTGTAACCCAGAGTTGAGTTCGCTGTGGGCTAAATTGGGAAGACTGGGACCACACAGTCAAGTTCATCTATTTCACATCGGATGCGTCTCTAAGAGTGGTGCTCAAATTTCCTGCCCAACAACACTGCAGGTTCTGTAACTGTCGGTCCTGGTTGACGCAGAGAGTATACTATGACAGTAATCGTAGAGTACATCGCTGTCAGGCAGTCTCAGATTGGAATGGAAATCCGTAGCATCATCTTCATCATCCTCAATCATCTCATCAATCAGCATTACAAAAAAAAAAGTCTCAATCCTGTGGCTAATCATGCCCTGCTCTCATAGTGACTTCAATTTCCGGAGAGAGAGAGAGAGAGAGAGAGAGAGGAGAGAGATGGAGAGAGAGAGAGAGTCAATCATCCAATCAATCAATCAATGACAATTTTTTTCAAGATGGAACTTGAAGGGGGACTATATGAAATGTGTAATAGCAAGAGAAGAGACAGACGACAGAACA
The DNA here is from genome assembly GCA_016801955.1 of Conus betulinus. NCBI lineage: Eukaryota > Metazoa > Mollusca > Gastropoda > Neogastropoda > Conidae > Conus > Conus betulinus. Next base: position 13,981 of record JADBJO010032331.1, read on the forward strand.
GACAGACAGACAGAGACAGAGAGAGACAGAGAACCTACACGGGTGGAAAGTGTTTATCCTGTGAAAGTATCCCTGTAGGTGGCGAAAAGTTGAGGCTGTGAAAGTATCCCTGTAGGTGGCGAAAGTTGAGGCTGTGCCAAAAGTATCCCTGTAGTGGCGAAAGTTGAGGCTGTGAAAGTATCCCTGTAGGTGGCGAAAGTTGAGGCTGTGAAAGTATCCCTGTAGGTGGCGAAAGTTGAGGCTGTGAAAGTCCCTGTATCCCTGTAGGGTGGGCGAAGTGAAAGTTGAGGCTGTGAAAGTATCCCTGTAGGTGGCGAAAGTTGAGGCTGTGAAAGTATCCCTGTAGGTGGCGCAAAGTTGAGGCTGTGAAGTATCCCTGTAGGTGGCGAAAGTTGAGGCTGTGAAAGTATCCCTTTTAGGTGGCGAAAGTTGAGGCTGTGAAGTATCCCTGTAGGTGGCGAAAGTTGAGGCTGTGGAAAAGTATCCCTGTATTGGCGAAAGTTGAGGCTGTGAAAGTATCCCTGGTAGGTGGCGAAAGTTGAGGCTGTTGAAAGTATCCCTGTAGGTGGCGAAAGTTGAGGCTGTGAAAGTATCCCTGTAGGTGGCGAAAGTTGAGGCTTGTGAAAAGTAGAGAAGCGCCATTATCATTTGCCATCTTTTTGTTAGCAGCATCAGCTGACTTTCGTCTCTCTCTCTCTCTCTCACTCATCTCTCTCATCTCTCCTCGTCATCGCTCTCTCTCTCTGTCTCTCCTCTCTCTCTGTGCCTCTCTCTCTCTCTGACACTCTGTAGAGCTGCAAGAGTTCTTTTTTGTTTTCTGGAACGTGGTTTTCCTCTGACACACACGCCTCGCGCGCGCACACACACGCACGCACTCAGCACTCACGCACACACACACGCACACACACAGTGCAAAGCATATTTAGATGTATAACTCTCCTTCTCTGTTTCTCCTCTCTCCCTGTCTCTTTTCTGCAACTCTGTCTGTCTGTCTGCTGTCTGACTGTCTGTCCTGCTCTCTCTCTCTCTCTCTCTCTCTCATCTCTCTCTCATCTCTCTCTCTCTCTCTCTCTCTCTTTCTGCCTGTTTGCCTGTCTGGGCTGGCAGTCTTCTGTCTGTCTGTCTGTCTGTTCTGGTCTCTCTTTTTGTATTATGGTATGTATGCTTGTGGTCTGGTGGTCTGTGCGTTTGATAGAGAGAGAGAGAGAGAGGCAGAGAGAGAGAGAGAGAGGGAGAGAGAGAAGAGAGGTAGAGAGAGAGAGAGAGGAGAGAGAGACGAGATGAGAGAGAGAGAGAGGAGGGAGAGGCTAGAGAGTGAGTTCGAGTTAGAGTTCAAATTCCAGCCAAACAGCCACCATATTCCTTTCATTGAACCCGTTTGGCAACATTCTTCACAAAGGTCCGTTTGCGTAAAACGTTGGCGGTATCTAATCTTTTCTTCGGTTTTTTTTTTGCTTCATTGAGGCGTACTAACCGACATTTTCATTCACAGGGCGCGGGAACACGCAGAGGCGCTGGTCGGCTTTGTGACGATTTGCTTTTGCCCTTGCTGACAGAAGGTGTTGTTTCCCATGGACATCTTGGTTGCTCTCTTCCTTCCCCCCCCCTCTCGTCCTCTTCCTCATCTCTCTCATCTGCTCCTCCTCTGTTCTCAATTAATCCGTCTCCTGTGTTGTGTGTCCTGTCGCTTCTGTCGCCTGTCTGTCCTCTCCCCTCCCCGCTCTCCCTCCCTCCCTTCTCTGTCTGCCTGTTTGCCCTGTCTGGTCTGGCAGTCTGTCTGTCTGTCTCTGTCTGTCTGTCTCTCTCTCCCCTCTCTCTCGCTCCCT
>JADBJO010032332.1:0-15805 GCA_016801955.1 Conus betulinus
ACATAACCTACAGTCATTAATTTAGAATCAATCCGTTCATCACACACCACTAAACCACTAAACCTAGAACAGTCGTTTAAACCTACAGTCATTAATTTAGAATCAATCCGTTCATCCACACTAAACCTACAGTCATTAATTTAGAATCAATCCGTTCATCCACACATAACCTACAGTCATTAATTTAGAATCAATCCGTTCATCCACACTAAACCTACAGTCATTAATTTAGAATCAATCCGTTCATCCACACTAAACCTACAGTCATTAATTTAGAATCAATCCGTTCATCCACACTAAACCTACAGTCATTTTAATTTAGAATCAATCCGTTCATCCACACTAAACCTACAGTCATTAATTTAGAATCAATCCGTTCATCCACACTAAACTACAGTCATTAATTTAGAATCAATCCGTTCATCCACACTAAACCTACAGTCATTAATTTAGAATCAATCCGTTCATCCACACACTAACCTACAGTCATTAATTTAGAATCAATCCGTTCATCCACACTAAACCTACAGTCATTAATTTAGAATCAATCCGTTCATCCACACTAACCTACAGTCATTAATTTAGAATCAATCCGTTCATCCACCTACTAACCTACAGTCATTAATTTAGAATCAATCCGTTCATCCACACTAAACCTACAGTCATTAATTTAGAAAATCCGTTCATCCACACAGTCATTAATTTTTAGAATCAATCCGTTCATCCACACTAAACCTAAGTCATTAATTTAGAACATCCGTCATTAACCTACAGTCATTAAGAGAAAGAGTGGGGGTTAGTCGCCGCCAAGGACATTGACAAACAAAGTACAGGACAAGACACGATGCATTTCGACCTCTTGGGTCTTCTTCAAGTAAACAAAAAAAGAGGATAGATCACATTTAATATTTAGGACAGTACAAACAAAGAACGAAGAGAGACTTATCTGATGTCAAAGAAGACCCAAGAGGTCAATGTCCTTGGCGGTAACTAACCCCCACTCTTTCTAAATTTTGCTTCGTTCTCCGCCATCAGTCGCTCCATTTTGAAACTTTACAGTCATTAAAGTATGTTGCAAACATATCACGCGACATTAAAAATAATCTTCACACTATTACCACTTTCAGAAATTTATGTGTAGCAACCTTTGATGTCGCCCTTACACAAACCATTCAAAATGCACAGATCAAGTGCAGTGCACATATTTAGCAACATCTTACCATAATCAATTAGCACATTGCCCTCTGAATTCCTGCCCACATGCAATGGACCACTCAAACATTGATTTTCAAAAGGGATAATACTTTCTTCTAAATCTTGAGAAATATTGGAAGTACGACCATTCATATCACCACTTAGCAAAATATAAACATCACCAATAGAGAGCAGCAAACAGTCACATACAAAGTCTTCAAGTAAAGCAATACCATTATCAGAATCAACAAAACGAAAGTACGGTGAACCCTTTAGTGGTACATATGCACAGACATACAAAACATCTTTTTTATTGTACCCAACATAGATTTATCAATAACAAAAGCGCAAAAGTATCAGACTTAATTTCCAGTGACTTAATGAGTGAACAAAACTCTCTTTTTAACAAGACATATTAACCCCCAGATCGCCTTCCACGAGTAGTCAGTTTCATAGCTGGTTTACAAAATTTTTCAAAGCCAGCAAACACAGACGACTGGAGATCTTCCATAAAGGTTTCAGCCAGGCATATATAATCAAAAGAACTAACAAACGAAACAAAACTTTATCATGCAATTTAGAGGATAACCCGTTTATATTCCAGTGAAGAAAGGAGAAGTTTTTTTTGTGTTATTTACAGAAAAAGGAACAATGGACATATTACTATCACCTAGATCAGGTAATACGGTACACACATCTTCGGAAAACGTGTTAGAACGGGTTAGACAGGTTTTGTGGCACACATTCATTTGTAACATTTACATTTTCAACCTGGGCAACGGCTGAGCTAAAGTTAGAGTGCACTACGTTGTGAACTGTCTCTTGAACAGCACGTGCTGATAGCGTGTCAACTTCGCCGCACTGTGACAACAAGACCGTTGTCATCCCAAGTTTGCTCTGTTCACTGGTATGGTAAAACTGAAATCATCTGGACAAACTGGGGGCCGGCCGCCTCCCTATTTAATTTCAACTAGTCTGTTAGCATGGTCCGCAGTGAATTTCTTCCCGTCAATGAGGAGATGGTTAAACACCTTTGAGGCTCTCTTGCCCTCCCCTCTAGCTGTCTTCAGATGTGGAGTTAAACGTCTCCTAACCTCTCGAACTTGAGCAGAGAAGTGCTCCCCAACGACAAGCTTTGTCCAACGCAACTTGCCCTTAGCCTTTAACACAGCAATCTTCTGTTTATAGAAGGCGCACCTGGCCATCACTGGCGAGTCAGGCTTGGAGCTGATTCGATGAAACCCTATCGAACTGAAAGTCCTCAGCAAGTTCTAACTTATCTATGGTTAGGTCCTTCACCATATCTTCACAGTCCGCCGGAGTCTCGTTGTTCTTCCGTGGCAGGCAGTAGAAGATGAGGTTATTGCGCTTGGACCGTCCCTCAAGGTCATCCGTTTTCCTCTCCAGGACGTCCAGCTTTCTGGTCAGGTCCTCGTTCGTCCTCTGCAACTCGTCGTTTTGCTGATGTAGACCCGTGACTTCACCTCTCAGTGCCTTCATCTCTTCTCGCATGGCCCTGCACTACTCCTCCTGTAGGACGTGGAGGTCTTCCTTCATCTCACCAAAGCGGGTGTCCATCTTCGGGCTCAAGTCCTGGATCGTGCCCACCACGTCAGACAAAGTGGGCTCATTCACCGGTTCACTGGAGACTCTTCGTGAAGTGACGTCCGCTCGCTCCATACTGCTTCTGGAACTGCCTGATTTCAATCTTGTCTGTCTGGAGCTGTCCTTGCTTTGCGAGGAGTTAGAGCCTGGGTTAGTCTCCACGTCGCCACAGCGGAGCAGAAGACTCCCCCAGAACAAATACGAGAGGAGCAATCCTAGTACTACAGCGTCCGCTCTCCGTCGCAGTTTCAGCATGGCGATGTTGCTGTTCTCCTTCTCCCTCGCCCGTTTCAACATGAAGGCCAGGTACACTGTATACAAGTGTCCACAACACAGCCCTGAAATATGTTGCAGATGAAGGCACTGGCTGCATAAGGGAACCATCGCAATCCCTTTTAAAGGCAGATATATTTGTATTGCCTGCTCGGAGCAGGCAATACAAATATATCTGCCTTTAAAAGGGATTGCGATGGTTCCTTTATGCAGCCAGTGAAAGAGTTTTCATATCTGTAATATACTTTCTTAATTTCATGTTCCCAGTTTTTACATCTTCAACCTCCTGCCCCCCCCCCCCCCCCCCCCCCTCCCCCCTCCTTAAGTTCAAAGTTTCGCCAAGTCATTACTAAAGACAATTTAGTTGTTGGCCTGCGCTTTGTTTTCCCCCACTATTAGATTATTCGTCTTTGTATTTGTTTGACTTTATTCAAGTTTAAAAGGCTGTGCTAGTCTTGAATAAAAGTTACTTTGTGTTAGGTTTCCTTATGGGAGCAAAAACTACCCCACTTGTTTACTGTTTATAGTTTTAAAGTGGTTTTCAGTAATCCCTATATATGTTTATTTTTTCATTTTCTGATGTTACAGTAGCTTGGTATACAATATTATTGTAAAGGCATTTGTTGCTTAGGGGCACTGTTCTTTTTTTAGTGCAATTGCAAGACATCCTTCATCACCCTTCTTTACTGTGTTGCTTTTCATTTTGTTGGATGAATCAATTATGTTTTTGAGGTTGGGCATACTTGAGTATGATAGTTTGATGGTGTTTTTGTTGAATATTTTGAACAGTTTGTGTTCTTTTGGGAATGATGTTGTCAGCATTTTAAAGAATTCTTTTCCTACGTTTGTTTTTACTCTTCCATCATATTGGGGGTTATACCATATGATCTTCATTTTCCAGTTTTCTTATTTCTGTTCATGTTGTTGTCTGGCTATATTGTAGTTTGCAATTGTAACCACTTTTTTTGTAACGCTTCTTGGTATTCTGCTGCTGCATTGTTGAATACTCTTTCGTTGCATGACAGGTTGGATAGTCTCTTGTTTTTACCATTGGGTATGGTTTTTAGTATAGATGGTGGGTGGTTGCTTTTGATATTTACGTAGATGGGTGTGTCGCTGGGCTTTTTATATGGTTTGTACACGTGGTCGTTGAGGTCTAATGTTATATGTAGGTAGCTCACTACCTTTTTGTTTGCTTGCATTGTGATTTTTAAATTGTGGTTTTGAAAATTTTGCACAGTTCTTTTTTCTTATTTTCAATGGTTCTTGGGCTATTGTTTAGTGCGCCAAGGCCGTCATCTCTGTATAGACCGACTTTTTTCCGAGTTTTTCTGGATGTTGGATAGCATGAATAGTCTGACTAGCTAAAATGTTTCGGCACCATCATACGATCCCATAATCACATCAAATGTGGAGTTTTTGTTCGTTTGTTGTTGTTGTTTGTTGGGTTTTTTTTCTTTTTTCTTTTTTTTTTTTTTTTTAGCCGAGTTTCATTTCTGCTGTGGAGTAGAGTTTTCTTGGTGTGGAAAATGATTTCCATTTCTGTCTCAGTTATGTTCGTGTGTTTATGGCGAATTTCAAGGCTTTGGTGAGCAGTTCTTCATCTATGGATGGGTAGAAGTCCACTATGTCAAATGTGATAAATACTGTGCTTCTCTGTTTGTTAAGTTTCAGAGAGTTTTCGTAACGCAGAATTATCTACCACTGCAGATATGAATGCTTATCTCCCCCCCCTTTTTCTTCAATCTAAAACACAAGAGCAAGCTTTGTTTATAATTGAATATTTCTTGCGATCATTGCAACACCAAGCTGCTCTGTAAGTTGCTGGAAGGTGCTCGGTACTTATCCTTGGAATTTATTAGTTAATTGTAATTTAGTCCCTTGTGGATTCATTCCAACAACTGGCCCTCAGCACTTGTGTCTTAAGAGGTTATCTGTTTATATTTTCTACTTTTCACAAGAAAATGTAGTTTGTTTTGCTCTTTCATGATTTTCTTTTGCTTCTTAGGTGGCACCTTTCGTTGTTTTTTTTTTTTAACTCAACAAACATACCACGGTATTGCAAAACCAGCCTTTTTCTGGGATAGCATTCTTCTTAAAACCGAAAAGGCAGAGGAGTCAAGTTACCACTTTCTGCGGTCACTGAGGAGAAACAATCAGGTTTCGAAATACTGGTAACTGAGTAGGAGTTATATGTCAGTGAGTTTCCGTAACTGACTAGGAGTTATATGTTAGTGAGTTTTCTCCCATTGGAGATTGTCTCTCCCCCTTGGAGACTATAAGCTTGCTGAAGGCTCATTTTGAGAAGCATTTATTATTCACCATTCACCCACTCCAGCACATACTGTTAGGTAGGCAGAATTATCTACCACTGCGTATATAATTCTTATCTCTCCCCCTATTTTTTTTCAGTCTAAGACACAAGAGCAAGCTTGGTTTATAATTGAATATTTCTTGTGGTCAGGATGACACAGTACCATAGCATGAACTATGCCTGTGTTGGCCAGTCATTACCTTCAGGATGACACAGTACCATAGCATGAACTATGCCTGTGTTGGCCAGTCATCACCTTAAGGATGACACAGTACCACAGCATGAACTATGCCTGCGTTGGCCAGTCATTACCTTCAGGATGACACAGTACCACAGCATGAACTATGCCTGCGTTGGCCAGTCATTACCTTCAGGATGACACAGTACCACAGCATGAACTATGCCTGCGTTGGCCAGTCATTACCTTCAGGATGACACAGTACCACAGCATGAACTATGCCTGCGTTGGCCAGTCATTACCTTCAGGATGACACGGTACCACAGCATGAACTATGCCTGTTGTGGCCAGTCATTACCTTCAGGATGACACGGTGCCATAGCATGAACTATGCCTGGGTTGGCCAATCATTACCTTCAGGATGACACAGTACCCACAGCATGAACTATGCCTGCGTTGGCCAATCATTACCTTCAGGATGACACAGTACCATAGCATGAACTATGCCTGGGTTGGCCAGTCATTACCTTCAGGATGACACGGTGCCATAGCATGAACTATGCCTGGGTTGGCCAATCATTACCTTCAGGATGACACAGTACCACAGCATGAACTATGCCTGTGTTGGCCAGTCGTTACCTTCAGGATGACACAAGTACTTTGATATACAACACGCATCTTGTTCTTCTCAGTAATCACCTTTCTTTCTTTCTGTCTGTGTACGCAGGCTGGTACTCCTGCAGACACGGGCTGTATAGACAGGCAGTGGAGTTTTGTGTGTATGACCGTTTTTTATCCCGCCATTAAGGCAGCCATACTCCATCTTCGGGAAAGGTGCATGCTATGTGTAACGTGTCATCCATACCAACGGCCAAACTGGCCTTCTCTTCCGAAAGTTGGTGACGGGATTTTATGTGTGTGCAAGATGTTGTGCGTGCGTTCACACACGGACCTCGGTTTATGGTCTCATTCGAAGGACTGTATGGGAATGGAGTCAGAACCAATGTTTAACTCCGAGGGGAAAATTCCCCTGTACCGAAATTCGAACCTGCAACCCCAGTAATCACCTTAATATGGAGTTCTGCCGGACAACCCCAAGACTTTTCATTTCCATTGCAGATTGAATGACAGCAGCCTGACCGGTTGTCACATTTCAGTGGCACAGAGAATATCAGTGTTATTTGGGCGTTCAGCGAATGAGGGAAAATATAAATAAAAAAAAAAATTACACACACACACACACACACACACACACACACACACACATATATATATATATATATATATGTGTGTGTGTGTGTGTGCGTGTGTGTGTGTGTGTGTGTGTGTGTGTGTGTGTGTGTGTGTGTGTGTGCGTGTAGTGGGGGGGGGGAGGGGAGGGGGGGGACGTCATTTTTATCTGAAGGAAAGGGAAGAGGATGACCTTGATGATACTTCCTCATGGAATGATGACTTCCAAAAGAAACCCTGGTACACACCCACCTCCAAACCTGCACCCAAAAGGAGACCCAGCCCTAGAAGCCTTCATTACTGCATGTACACAGCAGTTTCTGGATCCAGCAGGAAGGCGCAGAATCAGGGACAACTTACCCCCAGGTGAAAGGAAGGCTCTTAAAGAGTTAAAGCAGCTTCCACTCACTCACAACGCTGCTTGCAAGTATGCTGATGAAGAAGGTGTAACGGTGATTACCTGCTTGAAAGATGACGATGAAGCAATCATGAATGAACTACACAGACCGGACTTTTATGACGTGCTTCCACCGGACCCTACCATTAACACCGTTTCTAATATAAATCGCTGGATTAAAAAGTGGTTGAAAAAGGATGCTATCAGTGAAGAAATGGCAGCCTTTGTCAGCCCTGACCTCTCTTCACGTCCTGGACGCATTAAACCACTGGTTAAAACCCATAAACAAACACCGTTCCCATATAGATTCTTGTTATCTGGCTCAGGCACACCAACTCAACCATTATCAAATTAGTACAGCAAGCTATTTGCCATCTAACCCAACATCTTAAAGACCAAGTGATCGATACAAAGGGGTTTTTTACAAAACAAACTGAAAAAACATCAACCAGAAATTTGCCCCCTTGCCAGAAACTGCTACATTCGCAGTATGTGATGTTATTTCACGTTTTCCTAACGTGGACAACACTTCTGGAATTCCAGCAATTCAGAAAGCTCTTCAGGATTTCCCTGGTGGGTTAAACATTCCAACTAAATGTATTCTGGAGGCACTTCAAATTGTACTAGACAACTGTTCTGAATACACAGATGGAACCGGAAAAACCATCTTTGCTAGGCCCAATCATGGAACTGCAATGGGCCCGTGTCACGCCTGTGACTATGTTGATATTTTTATGGCAGATTTAGACGAAACCCTGACAAGAAATTGTCCAGTGCCCATCCTTTTAACATTTTTCAACAAATGAAGAAGGAAATTCTGACCAGAGTCTTGACTGGACTAGATACAGGGACGATGGGAATTGCTATCCTCTTGGACAAAAAGGACACTCAGGCCTTTGAGAAACATCTCCAAAACCTCCATCCACCCAGGATCAAATGGACTGTTAAAGAAGGTAAAGAAGCTCAATACCTGGATCTTAAACTTACAATTGAAAATGGTTATATCCAAACCGATGTTAACTCTAAAGACTGCCACAGTTACCTTCCCAAAACAAGTTGCCATCCACAGTCAATTTTCAGGGGTCTTTTAATAAGTGTTAGCACCAGACTCAGAATGCTATGTAGTGAAGATGATGTTCTTACCAAACGACTGGACGAATATGCCCAAACATTTTAGTTTAGCAGGTTGGCCTTTTAATAAAACACGCAAGCAGCTAGAAGAAGGATCAAGAAGAAAAAGAAATGATATCTTTTTCCAGCCACAGAAAAAAGAAAGCGGAAAAGTTGCTTGAATCACACAATACGATCCAAGAGTTCCCTCCAAGAGCACCGTCTTAAAGAACAATCTTCACCTTCTGTACGCACAACCCCTAAATAAAGACATTTTCCCCAAGAACACAATTATTGCAGCGGACAGGAAAAGGAAGACCTTGGGAGAAATATTCAAACCTACGGTCCCAAAGCGTTTTCCAGTACTCGGTCCTCCAAACAAAACCCATTTTTTACGTGTAATGCGAAAAGATGTGACACCTGTGATCACTCTTCAAATAGTTTTCTCGTTGAAAAGCCTGTGGGATAGGAGATTGTGAAAAATTAAACAGCATATTACATGCACCACCCCCAATGTGATATATGTGATACAAGACCCATCCAGGCAACTGGTACAATGGTTCTACCAAAAACTTGAAAGTTAGATGGGCTAACCATAATCAGATGTTAAACTGAAAAAGATGAACAAGTTTTGGTGTAGCTAAACATGTGACTGCACTGTGCCATCCTCAAGATCAACAGATAAAGTTCCTGTCCATTCATGCCACAGAAGCTGTGCAAAAAGAAGAACAGTTATTGGACAGAGAAACGTTCTGGCAGGCGAACTTATGTGCTATTTTTAATGGACTAAACAACAGAACAGAACTGTGTACGCTGCAGAGAAGGGGAAACAGACAAAACCATCAGTGATAACATTCCTTCAGCACTTTGAGTGAGAAAACAAGAAAATGGACTTTGTGTGTGTTCGTTGTGTGTGTGTGTGTGTGTGTGTGTGTGTGTGTGTGTGGGTGTGGTGTATGTGGGTTTAGCACATGGTTAACACACACACACACACACACACACACACACACACACACACACACACACACACGCACGCAGAATGGGACAAGGGGAATCAAAGGATGGGATGATAGGGGGAAGTACGGGGGTGGGGTGTGATGTGAGGCGGGGTGAGGGGTGAATGGGAAGAAATGAAGTATGGGCTCCATCTTAGCAGGAAAACTAAGGAAGCACAATGTAAAAAGAATGAAACAAAGATGGAGAACGGGGGGGGGGGGGGGGGGGGGGGGGGGGGGGGGGAATTGAAAGAAAGAGAGAGGAGAGGGGAACATGAGGAAGAAAGAGACCGAGAGGGATAGATAGAAGCAGAGAGAGAGAAATGGAAAAGAGTAACGAAGGTGAGGGATAGTTCATTAGAAGACAGGGGAGGGTATGTACAGCTAGGGGCAGACGAAGGAAACAAGCGAGAAGATAGGTGGGAAAGGAAAAAAAAAAAGGGGGGGGGGGGGGGTTATAAACTGAAAACTAACTACAAACTACGTAAAACCTGTCACAAACCACCATTTTAAGATGTAATTGACATATTTTCACATCACAAGACTAGGTAAAACCTGTCACAAACCACCATTTTAAGATGTAATTGACATATTTTCAAATCACAATGATAAAACAATCTCAGTAACATGGTAATCTGAAATTAGATAGATAACTATAGACATAGTGAAGCTAAGAAACCAAAGTATCAATTCTGTCTATGAACTACTACCGTTGCATGACATACCACCATTGTTGTAAATTGCAATTAACATACTCTTTAAAGAAGTGTGGAGAGATTAGGTATAGAAAGGAGGGACAGAGGGCAAGGGACACAGAAAATGTGGAGAGGGGGAAAATGTGAAGGGGGGGGGAGGGAAAAGTAGGGAAGGTGGCGGTATGAGGAGAGGGGGCTGCGAAGAGGGATTAGATGAAGGATAGGCTTTTTTTCTTAAAATGTAATGAAATAGAGAGGGAAAAGGAACTGTGGAGGGGGTGGGGTGGGGGGGTAAGATGGTGAGAGAGAGAGAGACAGAGAGAGAGTGGGGGGGGGGGGGGGGGGGGGGGGGGGCAGCGGGACGGAAAAGAAGGTGAGTAATGAGAAAAATCATAAGAGTATAAGGGAAGGTGGAGTTTAGAAACTGAGTACTGCCTACTAACTAAGTAAAATCTGTCACCCACGTTATAAAATGTATTTAACGCAATTTAAAATCCCTATGCATAAAAACAAACTCAATAACATGGCAATCTAATGTCCAACAATAACGTGAAGACATCATGAAACTAAGAAAAAATTTGGTATAAGATTAGTATATGTCTTTTGCCACAACCACACCAATATCAATCATAAATCTTTCATTACTAAGCATACCAATGTTCTTTCAGAACCATTCTTATCAAAACAATACCCACAGCAACACCCAACACCAACACCCACCCACTCACTCTCATACCCCCCCCCCCCCCCCCCCACACACACACACACACACACACACACACGCACGCAGGCACGCGCACACACACACACACACACACACACACAACACACACACACACACACACACACATGCACACGAACACACACAAAGTCCATTTTCTTGTTTTTCTCACTCAAAGTACTCAAGGAATGTTATCACTGATGGTTTTGTCTGTTTCCCCTTCTCTGCAGCGTACACAGTTCTGTTGTCCAATAACTGTTCTTCTTTTTTCACAGCTTCTGTGGCATGAATGGACAGGAACTTAATCTGATGATCTTGAGGATGGCACAGTTCAGTCACATGTTTAGCTACACCACACTTGTTGATCTTTTTCAGTTTAACATCTGATTTATGGTTAGCCCATCTAAGTTTCAAGTTTTTGGTGGAACCAATATATATATATATAATATATATATATATATATATATGTGTGTGTGTGTGTGTGTGTGTGTGTGTGTGTGTGTGTGTGTGTGTGTGTGTGTGTGTGTGAGGAGAGAGAGAGAGAGAGAGAGAGAGAGAGATGTGTGTGTGTGTGTGTGTGTGTGTGTGTGTGTGTGTGTGTGTGTGTGTGTGTGTGTGTGTGTGTGAGTGCGTGTGTGTGTGTGTGTGTGTGTGTGTGTGTGTGTGTGTGTGTGTGTGTGTGTGTGTGTGTGTGTGAATATTCAGGTGTTGGAAAGTGTCATACTAATCAGAATGTTCAGAATACCTGTAGTTCATATCTTACCTGGCTGCCAGACGTTCATACAACCTATCCGTCATGGACGGGTCGGGTCCCCCTGCGGTCAAGGCGCTCCACCAGGCGCTGGCTGTGGCAGCTGATCGGAACACAGACAGCGGCTGACAGCCTGTGTCACGCCTTGATGTGGGTGGAGCGACACAAGTCCTGCAGGACACACAGTGGACAGACCATCACCCAGGGAATGTCAGTGTCAGGGCTGTACTGTGTGTACAAACTATTATTTGGGGCATGTTTGTCGGGGGTTGTAATGCATGTAAAAACCTGTTATTCTGGTTATGTCATTAATAGGGGTTCTAATGCATGTAAAAACCTATTATTCTGGTTATGTCATTAACAGGGTTGTAATGCATGTAAAAAACCTGTTATATTGGTTATGTCATTAACAGGGGTTGTAATGCAAGTACAAAGCATTATTTTGCGTATGTATTTGCATAACGCTTTCAACAACCGTTACTAGGAATTGTTTATGCAAAGCCAAATACACATCAGTGTGTCCAGAGAACCTTTCTAGTAAATGTTTATCTAAAGCCAAATACACATCAGTGTGTCCAGTGAAAAGCTTTGCAGTAATTGTTTATTGAAAGCTAAATACACATCAGTGTGCCCAGTGAACCTTTATAGTGACTGTTTATCTAAAGCCAAATATACATCTGTGTGTCCAGTGAACCTTTCTAGTAAATGTTTATCGAAAGCTAAATTACCATAAGTGTGCCCAGTGAGAGATAAAATTAAATTTAATAGAAGAAAAAAAGGTCTCCGTAAGTTAAACAAACGGGAAAATTAACCCCTTTTTTTTATTTCAAACGTCGCTTTAGTATTTGAACTAGGTGTGTGTTTCTCAGTGGGTATATCACACTGGAATTTGAGAAAATCAAGGTCCACAAACCCTAATGATTGACCAGTCCTCACCTCAACAGTACCATTCCGTCATTTAAAAATAGGATCAAGGTAACCAACAAGAACATCTGAACGATGTAGCTAACCAGTGTACACATAGGAACAGATAACCAACCAGAACATCTGAACGATGTAGCTAATTAGATAACCAACCAGAACATCTGAACGATGTAGCTAATTAGATAACCAACCAGAGCATCTGAACGATGTAGCTAACCAGTGTACACAGAGGAGCAGAAGTGGAACATGGGTATCTGAAAAATGTCAAAACGAAGTGACTGAGGGCGGAAAAATGAAGCGAACTTTGAAAAGAAACCCAATTAGTTTTACCAGACCATACAGACAAATTGTTTATCTGTACTGTTTGGTTAAAACTAATTCCGTTTCGTTTAAAAAACTTAGGTGTGTCTGACAGCTGACCATTCCACTCTCTGCTTTGTGTGGAACCGTCAACAGTAGGGGAGCGAGATCAATCATGGAAAGAACACATGGGAGACGGTGACGTCCAGTTTCAAACAAAATAGTCACAGGTGACACAGGCAACCTGATCTTTGCATCCGATACACACAGTCACTGTGTGCAAAGTCACAGGTGACACAGGCAACCTGATCTCTGCAATCCGATACACACAGTCACTGTGTGCAAAGTCAAAGTGATATAAAAAAAAATGTTGAAGAGGAAGAGTTTGCACAATGTGGATCACTTCTCACACAGAAAGACACGTCGCGCAGAGGGCTTGCCGTGCTGTGACTAAGAACTGACAAAAAAGTAACGAATCAACTGAGCAAATACGTCATCACATACGAATGATGATTACAAGTAAAGACATGTTGCGTGATGTCTGTGTTCTGTTTGCATGTTTTCATCTGCTCTGTAATCAGAGATGTCATGTTCTTGTTTCTCAGCTGTAAGCTGTACTTAAAATGTCTACTCACCACTTGGAGCTGCTGAGAGCTGTTCACTGCCGCAGACAGCTGAGCTGAGGTGATGTTAGGTAGAAGAAGCGCTTTTGTCACTCTGATGTTGCCGCCAGCCATATCATGCACAAGGTACTTGAGGGCGATCTCCTGGTTGTCCAGCTGCTTTATGGCCTTCGTGACAACCCTGGCGATGATGTGGTCCTGGTCTGCGGTGACTGTGTAGAGAGGTACTGCCCTCCCCCAACAGATTTGACCTCACCCACCAGAATACCATACTGGCGGTGGAGAATGATGATGTCACACTCTCCGTCAGCAATGTTCGGGAGGACGGACGGGTGGGTGATGGAGGGAAGTTGAGAAATGATGTTGGTGGGGTTGATGTTGTGTTGGGGATTATGTTGGTTGTCCAAATACCCACGAAATTTCATTTGTGAGATGATGATCATGGCTCCCCCAATACTCCCCAGGGCCTGGAGACACTGACGCTGTGCAACGTCATCTTGAAGATCGCTGTCCTGGAAGCCTTCATCCTGCAGGCCTGCTGGGTTTTCTGCGAAAACTGTGCCTGCTGCTGTTGATGGGGGTGGAGGTGGAGGTGGGGGTGGGGGGGTGGTGGGTTACGTCTGAACAGTCGCTGTAGTCTTTGAGAAATGCGTTGAAGTGGATTCTGTCTGACACGGACAGTCAGTCCGGCAACATTCTCTACAGTATGAGGAACCCGACTGAAGAAAAGGGGCGGGAAGAAATAGGGTGTGGTGAGGAGATCGGGGGTACATGGATCGGATGAAGGGGATCCAGGCATCCTCTGGAGCACCCCCCACCTGCAATGAATCATCACCATGTTGTTTGTTTTTTTTTCACCAACCCTTAGTCGTTATCAATATTATTATTATTATTATTAATTCATTCATTCCTTTATTCATCATTTTGTGGGTTGTTGCATACTTGAGTTACGTAAGTCTAAAATACACCCCATCATGAAACGAACTGCTCCATGATAAACGTTCAGCCTGACCGATCTGTATCAGTCACCGCCAACCAATGATAACACCAGGCAGTTCAGGTTCAATCCTCTCTGTGCCGTTAAATGTTCAGCCTGACCGATCTGTATCTGTCACCGCCAACCAATGGTAACACCAGGCAGTTCAGGTTCAATCCTCTCTGTGCCGTTAAATGTTCAGCCTGACCGATCTGTATCAGTCACCGCCAACCAGTGATAACACCAGGCAGGTCAGGTTCAATCCTCTCTGTGCCGTCCAGTGATTGAGGCGATGGCAAGGGATCACTGCCTGTCTCTGTCTGCTGATGCCATCTCCAGTGTTTAACCCCCCCCCCCCCCCCCCCATCCCCCCCTGTCTGTGTCTGTATCTGTCTGTCTATCTGTCCACGTATCCGTCTCTCTCTCTCTCTCTCTCTCTCTCTCTCTCTCTCTCTCTCTCTCTCTCTCTCCTTCTCTCTTAATAGTTTGTATCAGGCAGCATCAACACTGCATTGGAATGTTAACATGAATAAAACTAATATAGTTCTCCACAAGACTGAGTTTCTCTGTTGCATGTCAGGATTTGGTGAGCAGAGCTAAAAGTGCTTTGTTGTGTACTCTACAGAAAACTGTCTACGCTGAAATGCAATTCTCTCAGTTTATATTTAAGTTTTATTTCAAACACAAATTCCACCAATGGTTCAGTATGGGGCTGAATTATGGGGTTTAGATAATGCTGCTCAACATTCTGAAAAAAATACATCTGTTTGCCCTTTAAAAAGCTTTTTGGGGTTGAAATGAAAAACGCCAAATGATCTAATATATAGGGGGGAAACGAATCGATATCCAATATTGAGCAACTCAGTAGTCAAATGTATTCGATTCTGGCTAAAACTAACTTGAATGGATGAGTCAAGACCACCACGTAAAGTCTATAGGATGCTGCTCGATTTAGATTCACGTGATAAGAGAACTGGGCTACAAATATCCGTTGTAAGTTGTATACGTTTGGATATGGATTTGTTCGGACAAACCAAGGTGTAGAGGAAATAAATGCTTTTCTTACTGGATTTCAAGGAAAGATTGATTTTATGTAGGTGGCAGGAATGGGATTTCCATATTAAGAACAGTGATAGATTTAGTCTGTACAGAACGTTTTGTACAGTTCCCGAAGTGAAAACTCATTTGTTACTGAATTTAAATAGACATTTGAAAATCCTGTTGACAAGATTCAGACTTGGCGTCACAGAAATCGCTGTGCATTGCTACCGATATCGATCTCACAATGACAGCGATTTTAATCTGCCCACTGTGTAAAATCACCAAAGAGGATGAGGTCCATTTTGTTTTGTGCTGTCCAGCACTAAGTAGCTTGAGACAGCAATATATTCCTGCAACATTTCATACATTTCCAAACATGTTTCGATTAAGTTTACTTTTGGCATGCAAACATGATAGAACCATCAGAAATCTATCAATTTTCTTGTATAAAGCGTTTCAACTGCGTCAAGTTGCTGTC
>JADBJO010032333.1:0-2500 GCA_016801955.1 Conus betulinus
GGGTCCTTTCGATCAGCAGGGGATTGATGCGCGCTCACACGTGGGCTCGTCCATTTCTCGGCCCTGTTTTACGGTGTTGGGCAAACCCTCCATGACCACCTCGGCCGTAACTGTTGGCTTCCACCACTTGCAGGACTGGAGGCTCTCTCCCTCGGCTTTTGTGATGGTGATTTGCTGGTACAGAAGGCGAAGTAACGACTGCAGACTGGCTGTGACTTGCTCATTTCCCGGTCACATTCTTCTAACATCTCTGGTTGAATCCACGCGGCCACCCATTGGTCAATGTGTCTTTTGATGACTCTGCCATCAAGCAGCCTGATCGTATATAGACAGAGGGTCCCGTCAACCTGAACCCCACACCAGGAAGCCACTTCGGTCCCGTAGAAAGTTCTTGACGTTCACAGCCTCTCACCCACTGTGAAACATTCGCTAACATTTCCGTGATCATGGTTCAGCTTCTGCTGCATCTGGTCTCTGGACAACTCAATGCGCATTTCCACACAAGGCTGTAACCAGATCCAGTCGGTCCTGACTTTCTGTTGAATAACAGTTCTGATGGCGACAGACCTGTGGTCCGTCACGAGGCGTACTTGGTATGTGGATAGGAATCCCTTGAAGTCTCGTCTCGACAGTACCGCTCATAAGTTCTTCTTCTTCAGCCCTTGTTTGAGTGCCTTCACGGCTCTCTCAGCCAAACCATTCATGGCGCAGGATGGATGAGCTTGACCTGGATGTGGCCTGATACTGTTCTTGCTCATGAACCCTCTCAATTCAATGGCTAGTAAAACAAGTCCCGTTGTCCTACACAAGTTTTTCTGGTAAGGCCATGAAATTGCGAGGGCTGATGGATGCTTCTCTCTGGTGTCGCCATGGATGTACGTAGTCGAATTCATGGTATACCCCGCGTCGATCCATTTTTTCGAGTGAGTTGTCATGACCACAAGACACTCCTGCTCAGGAATGGCCCAGCATAGTCCCACGGTGCAGCCGACTTCCATGGCCGATTAAGGCCACTCCCAAGAGATGTAGAGTGTTGCTGGACTTTGGCATGGTTGGCTGTGAGTCTGACCGCAACCTCACACCGCGCGTCGCACCGTGGCCTCTATTTTCAGCATCCATGTTCTAGTCGAAAGCCACCAGATGTAGGATCTCGCCAAGCTCATTCATGCCCGGCTCCAATGTCATGGTGGGACCTCGTGAAGATCTTCCATAATGCTGGGTCATCGGCCTTTTGGCGGCATCACCACCCCGTGTGCTCCACAACACAACCCTCCACCACTGTCAGTTTCAGATTACGGGCAGCCTACGCGAAAACGCGGGTCTGCCCTTGTGTACACTGGCCAAAAACCTTCATGGTGAAGTCCCTCACTCTGGCCACCAGGCAGGGTCTTCACCTGTCTACAGCCGATCAAAGCTGCAGTGACTGTCATGGTCACCACTTGCTCCATCGCAGGATTGTCTCCCCTTCAGCCAGCTTTCCTCGCTAACAGTCCCCTCCATTGAAGTCTACTCAACCTGTCAGCGTTTGCAGTGCTTCTTGCCCTTCTTGTATTTCATTACGCATTCTTGTACTCATAATCGCGACAGTGTGAGAGCCCATCGTGAATGCCTGGCCGCGGCCATGATGGGTATCTGCCTGTGTCTCGGCCTGAACAAACCCCAACAGTGGCTGGGTGGACACTGATGATGTTCGAACGCCTGCCCATAACACATATTGGTGGAACTTTTTGATGCCGAGATGATGGCCCGTGCTTTCTTTCTCAACCTGACTGGTAATTCTTCTCAGGCAACTGTTCATGGTTCTTGTTCTTGAGCAAACGCCACTGGCCTCTCACTGCCGTCCTCCATCCTGTGCGACAGCACCATCCCCAAGACCATAGTTTGAGGCATCACATGACAGTACAATGTCCTTGGAAGAGTCCTAGTCGAACTAGAACTTTTGGTGACTGGAGCAGCTTCTTTGATTTTGACCACCCTCGCTGCTTTTGCTGGTTAGATCATGTCCACTTCACCCCTTTCGTCACGCAGATGGATACAAGGGACCCAACACTGTGGCAAGCCTTGGGCAAGAACCTGGAGTAATAGTTCACATACCCAAGTAGTGTTTGGACTCTTTGACATCAGACGGTCGGGGCATTCTCCTCATCGCCACCCCACCTTCTCAGCACGGCTGTGATGCCGTTCCGGTTGATCTTCAGTCCAAGGTACCGACTTCAGTGACCATGAGACACACGTCTTCTTCTTGAACCAACCTGGCCCCAGCCTCCTTCACTGTTGTAGAACGTACATAGTGTAATCTGCGTAATGGTACAACCTTGATGAATAGTTTATCGTTGTTAACTCCTTGGAAGCCCATCAGCAACTCCAGCCTGTTGGTAATGCTTGGGTCAGGTCTAGCTTTGGAAAGAACTGTCCACCCCCGAACTTAGCCATGATATCATCCGTTCTTGGAATGGGGTAATTGTCCGAGCCTTCGACACCCCTTGTACCCATTTACGTT
>JADBJO010032333.1:7500-15804 GCA_016801955.1 Conus betulinus
TACCTCAGTGTGGTAAGTGTAGGACTGTAAAATACATTTGAAAATCAGCTAGTCTGGACTACTAGTATGTGTGTGTGTGTGTGTGTGTGTGTGTGTTGTGTGTGTTTATTTGTGCGGTGATCTCGCAAAAAGTCAGTTCTGCTCAACAGTGTCGCATAATGTTCAATGTGTTTAGGAGTATTGGTAGTAAAACATTAGATTTAGAATAATTCTCCCTCACTGACGCAGTATACGCATCGCATGATTCATTTACTGATATGGTGTTATGATTAAACTGATTAAAAATTAATTTCCTGCTCAAGTGTAGAGAGAGAGACTTCAAGTTAATAATTACATAACTGATTCATCCATACTTTGGAATATTCAATATATGAGGAAAAGAAGCACAAAAGGTTTTTGGAATATATATTAACTCTTTGTTGAAATTTGAGATTTTGAAAAAAATGTAAATACATGGTTTGTGGTGTTTCAAGTGGGGATAACTTAAGCAAGTATGGAGTATTACCACTGAAGTACCAATAGCGTGTGTTTCTGTGGTACACCAAAAAAGGTAGGGATGAAACGAGGTACTATTAGCTGTAAGATTGGGAAACTTTGTATTAACCTGCGTACTGAGTGGGGCAAGATAAGACAGGATGTTGTGAATTAGTTTACTGTCACTCAGCATGTATAGTATGTTGAATGGCAGATTGCATATTTGAGTCATGAATCTGAAAGTAAGTGGAATCTCCTGGTAGAGTTTTGAAATATAACATTTTGGATATAAATCTAAAAGACCATTAAAAAAAAAAGAAAAAAAGAAAGAGAGGGGGTTAGTTAACCGCCAAGGACATTGACAAACAAAGCACAGGACAAGACACGATGCATTTTTGACCTCTTGGGTCTTCTTCAAGCCAAAAAATATGTCATTGTGAAGACAGACACACAGTAATCCCCACTTAGAGAGGATAGCAAGGTGAGAGAGAGAGAGAGAGAGAGGGAGAGAACAAAGATATAGAACAGGATGGTCAGCAGACTCTCTCTACGGGAGGGGCTGAAGGAAGGCTCTTGCTTTACGCAGACAAAAACAAGTGGCTTACAATTTGTCTCGCTATTGTTTTAATTTTGTCTCGCTAAACACCTTTCAATTCAACAATCCAACCACTGGTTTATTTAACCAGAACACAACAATGATTTTGAGTCAAAAGATTTTTCAAAACCCAAAATTAAGGTTAACATCAAACATTAAATAAATCATCAAAAAGAGCCCAGCCCAACATAAAGCATCATCCCATCCCTGAAGTTTCCGCAGGTATATTGAGGTGGGTAGCAGAGTATTGGTAGTTGCAGACTAGACCAGGGACAACTTTGGGTCAGGGTAAATGAGGGTAATTGGGCAAGATTGGAGGGAGGCAAGGGTAAGGGTGAAAAATAAAATTGTGGCAGAAAAACGACGAAGTCAAAGCAAAAAGGACGGCCCCTTGATTAAAAGACCACTCTTCCAACTTTGTTTTCCCTCTTTGCTTTTTCCCTCTAGAAGACACAAATGTCTCCCCTCTCTCTCGTCAGCCGGTCAAAATGCGCATGAACTTGCTATGTCAAGGAAACAGGAAATAGGATGTGGAACTTGTCAGGAAACGGAAGTAGGTTGGGGACTTGATTATCATTTCCCTAAATTAATTAACTTCAACCCCCCAAAATAATTACCTCTATTAACTTTCCCACAACAGATTTTATATACAAAAGATAAAATAGTAAACTAGAACCAAATAAAATACATTATCTTCAATTCCACAACCTTCGTTTTAAACCACTCAAGGGGGACAAACTCTCCAAAGGAAACAACTTCTAAAATACTAGAATTGCGGTTACTTTTCCCCTTGAACAGGGCGGTGCTTTTGTTAGACCATCCCTCTGTCATACTGCTGTCTACACACGACACAAAGAGGCGAAGAGAGACTTATCTGATTCCATGGTGGAGAATGGCCGCTAGAAGGAAATGACAGAAGGGATTACGGGAGAGAAAAAGGAGGTGGTGTGTGTGTGTGTGTGTTGTGTGGTGTTTGGAGGATTAAAAAAAAAAAAAATACACAGTTCCTCTCATTTTATTCTTCTACTTATTTATTATAATTACTAGCACTATCATTATTCTCATGACTATCCCTTCTATATATATATATATATAACAAAAAATTTTTTTAATAATATGTATTCATATTCAGCCTCCCCCCCCCTCCCCTTTAGCATTGTTATCAACCCATCTTGACCACAACCATCACATATACACACCACACCCACCGATAACCACATAAACTAACCACAACCCCATTGCCTCACTCCTCCCCCCCCCCCCCCCCCCTCTCCGGGTCCTTTTCCTCTTCAGTTGTGGGCTAGATTCCTAACAATTAAATACTTTTTGACTTTGTGTTTGAAAAGCGTTCTTCAAACATATACAAGAAGAGTCAAAGAGGCTTTTTGTGAAGGGGTATAAAGTTGATGTTATTGGAGACTCTACTCTGCGGGAAGTCAAAGTTTGGATGTTGACTTTGAGAATGTTTTTTGATAGTGTCTCATGTACATTCTTACATAACTGTGAAATTTTCAAGTTTGGAACTGCACCTATTCGTTAATAATTTGTTTTCACGATTCACAACTTTATTTTTGACAATGGTAAGAAGGCAAGGTTCTTTTTAGCGGTTCCTGAGGGGGGTTTTTTTTGTTTCTTAGGTCGAGAACTTGCTTTGTTCGTCAGATGATTCGTCATGAGTTTATTAGAATTGTTCTCACTGAAAAATGTCAAGGGTTGGACGACCTTCATGTCTTATTCATAAAGATCATTGTGTTTATGCCTACTTTTTTCTGTCTTGTTTCTATTCTAATTTCTTTTTTCAAGTTTTTTTGGACCTGTCACCGAGCCCCCGATGGAGACAAAACTTTGTTTGGGATCCTGTATTTCAGAAAGAGGATTTTTATATTTCAAACATTTTATTTTCACAAATTTCTACCTGTATTTTTTTGTGTCACAAGGGGCCTATCTTTAATGGTTGGGCGAAAAGTAACTTGCAAGGAAGGTTTTTCCGATTGATTAGAGGGGTGATTGTAGGCAGGGGGGATTCCATTATCCCCCTATCTATAACCTAACTTGTTGCTGAGGTCCTGTCATTAATGATTCGCTCTAATGAGAATATTAAAGGAATGAAAGTTGTTAACAAGGAACATTACTGTCACAATTTGCTGACGACACTATTTATCTATACGGTTCAGAAAGATCTTTTAATGAGGCGGTATCTGTCACTTACTAAATTTTTCACAAATTTCAGGTTTAAAAATCAATTTTTGACAAGTCACAAGTAGTATGGTTGGGGAGTAGAAAGAATTGTGGAAATTAGATTTATGAGAGACAAAATTTTGTTTGGGATCCAGGTACTTTCAAAATTCTTGTATCAATTCTCCACTACAAATATATATTTTACAGATTAATTTTGAAGATAAACTTTTTGAAATAAAAAGTCGTCCTAGCTTTTTTGGAAAAAAAACTCCTTTTGGAAAAAACTCCTTTTGGAAAAAAACTGTTATTAAAAACTTTGGCATTTTCTAAAATTGTTCATTTATTGATTAACCCTACCAGACCCCCCAGAGGATTTTATTGTTGCTTTAGAAAAAGAATTGTATAGTTTAGCTTATGGAACGGTAAAAAAAAAGTAAAAAAAAAATCTGTGGTTCAAAAAGCAGTACTGTGAAGGTGGACTAAAATGCTAAATGTAAATTTCATTCATTTACTTCTATGAAGATAAGTTGGCTGAGAAGATTAACGTATGAGTCGGTTTGGCGGGAATTTACCATTAATATGTTCCCTAAGCTGGACAGTATAATGAAAAACTTTGGTGCTGAATTTGCTAATGTTATTATGCAAGAGGGTCAATAACCCATTCTGGAAATGATGTGATGAAACACTACAAGAACTGTGTTCAAAGTGCTGCCCGACCACAGTACATGACTTCATGTCAGAGTGTATTCATTACAATATTAAATCTTAAGAGATAAAAAAAGTATTTTTGTACAGGAATGTGTGTAATTTGGCATTTTCTTCATTAAACACTTGATTAATGAAAATGGGCATTGGATGACCTTCCATGAATTTTTTAATTAATTATCAGGTATAAGAACAAACTTTCTCTTGTATGAAGGCATAATAAATGCCATTCGCAACTATTGCCAAAAACTTAATATTATCATAACTAACCAATATAAACTCTTAGACCAAAAAGCCTGGTTTTGCATTAAAAGAGGCAACAAATATGTACAAAAAACTTTAAATGAAAATAATGCCTCTCCCGCTGCTATTAATAAATGGAATAATCTTTTTGTAAATCTGAATTTGAAACAAATATTCCTTCAAAGTTACAAGTTTTCTACTGACGTCCAGCTTAGATGGTTCCAATGTCGACTTCTACATAGATTGCTGCCAACCCAGAAATACCTATTTCAGTGCAAAATTGTTGATTCACCATTATGTAACTTTTGTGATCATGAACAACAGACGATTACACACATGCTTTTTGACTGTAATATTGTGCAGCGGTTTTGGAGAAATCTTCAAAACCTGCTAATGGATAAATGTCAGCACTGCGCTAATCTGTTTTTTTGTGAAAGAGTTAGTTCTGTTTGGAGTGAAACATAATGTGGAAACTGACAAAGTTTTTAACTTTATTCTGCTGTTTGCAAAGTTTTATGTTTACAATGTAAACTACAAAATAACCCACCCAGACCTTCATGTTTTCCTAACAATCTTAAGCTATAGATTTAAATTGGAAAAATACTTAGCCTTTCTGAACTATGATTCAGATCAATTTGACAAAACCTGGTTTCCCTATTCCTCTATCATTTCCTAGCTTTATTGTGACTTTTTTTTTTTTTTTTTTTTAAACAACGCTTTATATGTACACATGGTCCCAACTTTTGTTGTAATTACCCATCTTAACATTTTTTTTTCCCCTCTCTCTCAGCATCTCGCGCCTGCCACCCCTTGTTTTTTTTTTTGTTTGTTTTGTTTTTTCTCCTCTCGTTTTTGACGCTACTCATTTGTGTGTGTGTGTGGTGTGTGTGTGTGTGTGTGTGTGTGTGTGTATGTGTGTCCTGTTTACGCATATAATTCCTTCATATAATTCAATTCATGTATGTTTGTGTGTGTGTCTGCGACTTTTTTTTTTTTTTCTCTCTTTGTTTGTGTGTTTGTTTCTTTGTTGTTGTTGTTTGTTGGGGGGGGGGGGGGGGGGGGGGCATGCATGTCTGTTCTCTTATTGTGCCTGCCCTCTGTGTTTTTGTACAATTATTATGATACATATGTCTTTTTTTGTGTGCATGTTTGTTTGAGGAAGAAAAAAAAAAATTGAAAAGCCTCTTTGCAAATATTTTCCTAGCATGATTATATAATTCCAACACATGGTGTCAGTTGAGTCAAAATCATTCTCCCATTCATTCCTTCAAATACATAGACCATCAAGATAAATGTCATAGGATACTTTGATTTGAACTCTTTATTATAACAACCCCTTATATCTGTACATACATGAATTTGTTATCAATTTGTTTTAAGTAAGTACCTTGCCAAATTTATGTTGAAGGATAATTGTGTGAGAAAACGAAGGAACTGTTGAGTGGAGGGATGCGAGAGGTGACATAAAAAAGTGAAAAAAAAAAAGATTTTTGTGATACAAAAAATAAAACAGTAAACTAGAACCAAATAAAATACATTATCTTCAATTCCACAACCTTCGTTTTACCACTCAAGGGGGACAACTCTCCAAAGGAAACAACTTCTTAACCAGAGACTAAAATGTGGTTACTTCCCTTGAACTGTGCTTTGTGTAGACCAGTCCTCTGTCTTGCTGTCTACACTTTCCCTGCCAAAAAAAAAAAAAAAACATATATATTTTTTTTTTTCTTCAGTTGAAAGTTTCTGGTCATTTCACACAATGGTAAATTTTCTTGAACCAGCAATAAATCATTGCCGGACAATTTCTTTGGTGTATAACTACACGCATTTCTTGGCCAAGATGAAATAATGTTCCTCAATCATCGACAAGGACTTGGAGAGGGTCTCGAAACTTTCCTCCAACTGTCTCAACCAAGGTCCCAAATCCTTGGCTTTGCCAACAGTGGCAGGCCTCAACAGGAAGATCTGCTGCCACTCTATGTGCCAAGTTCAAACGGTCCCACAGGCCGCCTGTGTCGTAATGACCTCCTAAGTTTTGGTGCAGGCTCTTCCCCCTCCGCATCAAAACCTACCGCTTCGTCTGACTCAGTGTGGTTGAGATCAACCGACCCATCCATGGATCCATCCTGGTGATCCTTCTCTGGTTCTGCTGGGTCAGTAACACCTTGTGCCCCAGTCCGATCTCCCGTGTCCACACTGGCTTGGCTGGGTTCCTGTGTATCACCAGCTGGTTCCATGGGTTTCTGTCCAGAACCCATTCCCGGGGTTCAGATGCTTGTCCCTCTTCCTGTGGTTTCTCCCATCAGCTCCCCCCACATCTGTCCTCAGAGAGATTCAACCGATGGAACAAACACAGGTGCCTCTGGCCTCACATCTGAATTGGGCCATGCTAATTTCAAACTGCAGAGAGGCCGTGTCCTCCTCCTCAACATCCTTGCAGCTCTGTCCTGCTCCTTTTGGTTTTGGTTTTGGGCCTCGCCTCTCTTTTCTTCTCTCGGATGTGATTGGTCTCTTCATCAAGCATGCCTATTGGTAGTAACAGGTTGCGATGAAGTGTCCTCACAGGCCCAATACCCCCTTCCAGTCTGACTGAGTACACGGGCATATCACCAGGCTTGTCAACCACTACGTACACCCCTTTCTCCCAACGGTCACACACTTTTAAGGTGATCCTGGGGCCTAGTCGTCGCACTAAGACTCTGTCTCCCACCTCAAGTTCAGCAGCATAGGCGGATGTGTCATATTGTGCCTTGTTCCTGAGTGCAAACGCCTGTCCATGTTGTTTGAGGCAGTTGTGTAGGCCTCTTGGAGACGGTTTTCATGTCTCGCACAAACTGCCTTGGCGATTCCCTCCGAGAAGCATCTAAATCAATTCCAAACGCCAAGTCAATCGGTAGGCGTGGATGGCGTCCGAAGAACAGGTAATACGGGCTGTAACCTGTGCTGAATGAATGCTGCAGTTGTACGCATGCATCACTGCTGGTAGACTTTTTTCTCCCAGTCCTTCTTCTGTTCATCTCAAGGCTGCGGAGTCGGTGGATGATCTCTTGGTTCAAGCGTTCAACAGGTGAGCCTGCAGGGTGGTATGGTGTCGTGCGGCACTTCTTGATGCCAGCTACTCGGCCACACTTCTTTCAACAGCTCAGACTCAAAGTCTCTTCCTTGATCTGATAGGATGCGCTGAGGGAAACCGTAGATCATGAAGAAGTTCTGCCAGAGGGCTTGAGCAACAGTCTTGGCTTTCTGATCTTTTGTGCAGACTGTAACGCCAAACTTGGTGAAGTGATCGAGTATCACCAGGATATTCTGTTTCTGCCCCTTGACCTCGATGGTTTAGGTAGTCAATGGAGAGGAGCTCAAGGGGAACACTGGAGGTGATGGTCTCCATAGGGGCCTTTTCTGGGCAGCTCCCTCCGTACACACCTCCCACATTGCCTGATCTTCCTCTCCAAATCTCGGGCCATGAAGGGCCAGAAAAAACGGGAGTCTTGCCTGTTGGAGTGCACTCTCCAGATGTGGATGGTATATATCCTCGTGCACGCCCGACATTGCCTGTTGGCGTTTTGAGGTGGGGATGACCAGTTGCCACTTCACTCTTCCTTCCTCACCCTCTACTTTCCTGTGGAGAACACCTTCTTTCATCACCAGTTTGTTTTGTTCTCGGATGAAAACCCTCATCTCAGGTGAGGACACCTGCTTGTGTATTGGCACTCAACCTGTGGCCCTTTTCTAACTCTTGAATCACCCAGTTCAGTGTAGGGTCAGCCAGTTGTAGTCTTCTCCACTCTCTTTTACTGATGGTACCAATCCTGTTTCTCTTTGGCTCCAGGATGTCGTCACGAATCAGGCTTGGGGTCTTTTACTAGCTGTTCCACTGCTGGAAGGTTTTCTTCTGTGTCTGTCTCAACTGACTGACGGCACGATGACACATGTAGGCTGGCCTGGTTGTTGCTGGCTGGCCTAACACCCTTGGCTTCCATCACAGCCCTGACCACCACAGAGCTTGCGGTCTCCAATTTGTTTGTTTGGTTATCAAGTTCAGTGGCCTTTCTCTCTGATGAACTCTGTGTTTTCCAGGAACTTGTGGTACTCGGCATCCTCAAGAAGTT
>JADBJO010032334.1:0-12500 GCA_016801955.1 Conus betulinus
CGCCTCCCCGCACTCCACATGATTCTTTCTTTTCGAGGGGACTTTCTGATGTTTCACGTTGTAGGGAGGAAGGCGCTGGTTTGGGCAGGAAGGTATGAGGAAAGCCGGTTTTTACAACAGCGACTGTTCAGACTGTCGAAAACTCCTACTCTACCCACGCACAGAACAATACAAAAGCTAGCATAGCTTGCACCGGACTATATATCCAGACCACACTTTCTCACACCCCTTCCAACGTCCATAATTCCACTCTCGCCACTACCACTCTAAGGATATTTATTTTCCCAGTCCCACCGCAAAACTCATGTTGGCACCTGTCAAAACACTCAGTTCATCCCTGGAATCTCTTTCCCGTCTTCTCCTACATTTCAAACACCAGATTCAACGTCCATATTCAAAATACACACACACACCACACACACGCGCGCGCGCGCGCGCGCACGCACGCACGCACACACACACACACACACACCACACACACACACACACACACACACACGCGCGCGCGCGCACGCACACACACGCAGACGCACGCACGCACGCACGCACGCACACACACCACACACACACACACACACACACACACGCGCACACACACACACACACACACACACACACACACTAAATCTTGGGTCATGTTTGGAAAGGGTGTTTATTTATTATATTATAATATATATATATATATATATATATATATATATATACTTTTTTTTCAAATCCAGTTTTGACTTTGTTTCTTTCATTCGTTACTTCCCTCGAAAGACAGACGACAATAACTCATATCTCACTGCATGCAGTCTTTCATTTTTTTTTTTTTCTATTCATAGATTATTTTGTTGCTGTTATTTTAATATGTACTCCTCATCGTCTTATCATCACTACAATTGTTGTTGTTGTGATTTTGCTAGCTGTTTAATTAAGGTAAGTGAACTTACACGCACATACATGCAAGCACGTGTAAATATGCACACATGCACTCACTGACGCACAGAGAGAGAGAGAGAGAGAGAGAGAGAGAGAGAGAGAGAGAGAGAGGGGGGGGGGGGCGGACTTGTGTCAGTCTTATTGAGCTATCATACGATGCAGTTAATACATATCCCTCTTACCCACTGCACCCATAGCTCACTCCCCTCTGTCATCTTTCACTCCAATCTACATCCACACCATCTGTGCCGAGAATCAAAGTTTCCACTGCAAACAGACTCACCCTGACTAAGTAGCTACGTCCGTGGGTGACTCGTTGTACCGCGGATGTTTGTACAACACAGAACGCATTTCAGGGAGGCCACTGAGAAACGTGGTGGAACGCTTGTAGCACACACACACACACACACACACACACACACACACACACACACACACGCGCGCGCGCGCGCGCGTGCGCACGCACGCACGCACGCACGCGCGCACACACACACACACACACGCACGCACGCACGCACGCACACACACACGCACGCATGCGCGCGCGCGCGCGCGCGCACACACACACACACACACACACACACACACACACACACACACACACACACACACACGTACGTGTGCTCTTTGCTATGTACGAGTGTGACGGACCATTTTTGTCCAGTCCCAAATTGTTGGAGACAGTTCTGAGATGGCGTAGTTTACCTGGTCACCTGTTTACCTGTTTACCTGACAGCTGTTCATTCGCGTTTTGTTGTTAATCGAGTGAGCGAGGATTTTCTTTCCAGTCTCTGTAGATTTGCTGGCCTCGAAACATCCCCACGGTGCCAAAGAGAGACTCGCAGCCAAGTTTTGGCGGTAATCAGGTATGTGAGACTAGTTAAAAGGAAGTTAGGGTTAGTACCAGTGGAGTTGGCTTTTTTCCCACAGGTGGTCGTGAGATAACCAGTTCTTTATGAAGGCCTAATATATTGAATTGTTTCCTTGATTACTCTTGTGACTGACGAGACTTGACGAGACATAGAGTGATTGTAGGAAGTTGTGGTTAGTGAATGTGTGAGTCTAGAGATGGATGAGAAGAATGAAGTGAGTGGACGGAAGAGAAAGTATGCCTATTTACATATGATCAGGGAAAAGCAATCAAATCAACCAATGTATTATTAGGGAAAAAACGTTGTTTGTCTGTTCCCTGAAGTATTATAATGGTGTGAATGTTAGTGAGCTCTGGGAGTGAGGAATGAAAATGATTGTGTATAAATTATTGAAAAATGTATTCTGATCCCTGCCGTGAAAACATTCTTTTCTTGATAACAAGGGACAAATGGAAATCGTTCCTTTATATCTAATAACTGTATTCTTGATACCTTTAAAAGAGTTACGTGAGGAAATCATTGTTGTATTCTTCACTGTAATCTCTCATGGTGCTAATTGATGAAGTTTTCTATCGTTAAACACACATTGAAACGTAATAGACTATATTATGGGTATTTTTTCCTCAAATTCTACTTAAATGTATTATGTGGAGAGTGACTGCCAGTAAGAAGACAAGGACGATAAATATGTAGGTAGTAGGCTAGGTAATAATACAGTTCCCCAGGTGTCGGGGAGGCTCTGAGTCCGGTCTGGCTGGAACTGGTTACCACCAGGTGGGGGGATGCAGCCCGTGCCCCAACCGCTGTCTCCATCCCGACGACGTGGAGAGGCTGACCGCCAGGTCGGTAGTGTGTTTGTATTGAAAAGGGCCTCAGATTCTCCGTCATGACAACGTGGAGAGGGTGACCGCCAGGTCAGTAACGTATGTGTATTGAAAAGGGCCTCAAGATTCTCCGTCACGACAACGTGGAGAGGGTGACCGCCAGGTTAGTAACGTACGTGTATTGAAAAGGGCCTCAGATTCTCCGTCATGACAACGTGGAGAGGGTGACCGCCAGGTCAGTACGTATGTGTATTTGAAAAGGCCTCAGATTCTCCATCACGACAACGTGGAGAGGGTGACCGCCAGGTCAGTAGCGTATGTGTATTGAAAAGGGCCTCAGATTCTCCGTCATGAGAATGTGGAGAGGGTGACCGCCAGGTCAGTAGCATATGTGTATTGAAAAGGGCCTCAGATTCTCCGTCATGACAACGTGGAGAGGGTGACCGCCAGGTTAGTAACGTATGTGTATTGAAAAGGGCCTCAAGATTCTCCGTCACGACAACGTGGAGAGGGTGACCGCCAGGTTAGTAACGTATGTGTATTGAAAAAGGGCCTCAGATACTCCGTCATGACAACGTGGAGAGGGTGACCGCCAGGTTAGTAACGTATGTGTATTGAAAAGGGCCTCAGATTCTCCGTCATGACAACGTGGAGAGGGTGACCGCCAGGTTAGTAACGTATGTGTATTGAATAGGGCCTCAAGATTCTCCGAGACGATAACGTAGAGAGCTGACCGCCAGGTCGGTAGTCTGTCGTGATTTTCTTTTGTGCGGGTGTGCCCTGTGGGCCACCACTTCGAACTGTGTTCTTGAGCGGCTCTGATTGCCGAGTGGGTAGCGTGGTTGGTGTTATAGATGGTGACTTGGGCTCGGTTCAGCCAAGTGTGTGAACCTGTGTTTGTTGTGTTGGGACACTGCTGACAGAGTCAACGTGGTCGGTACCAGAAAAAAAAATACTGTGGCAGGTTTTGTGAATGTTGTGTTGCTGAGAGCGACAGTTTAATCTCCCTGTGCTTATTACGTACCTTAGATGATGTGCAATGTTGATCTGCACGCTGTGTAGAGGTGTGCATTGTGTTGTGCCTGCTGGCTTATATCAGTGATTGATGGTGATATGTGTTTGTGATGTCCTGATGGTTCAGACAGCATATAAAAGAAAGAAACTTAGTTTGCATGTGGCCGTCCATGTTCGTGTGGTGTGGGTGTGTGTAGGAAATAATCGATGCATGCATCCAAACTTTGAAAGTGAGAGTCAGACAGTAATACACGCTCTACCACATCATCCGTAACAATGTGCATACTCTCTCTCTCTCTCTCTCTCTCTCTCTCTCTCTCTCTCCAGTCATATTACATGGAATATGACCTAAAATCAGGTTGACGATTTGTTCAAAGTCCAGTGGTGCCCTAAATCGTTTTCACGTTATCTATCCACTTGTTAGGCGTTCCACAGATATTTCATATTTGACGCACAGATTTTGTTTCGATGCGTTTTTTTAAACAAGGTTATCTCAAAATATGCATTGCGCGTGTGGTAAACAACTTGCCACAAATCACTAACTTGCACATGTAAACAGAGAACGTACCTCCTCACCTCTACCCCCCCCCCCCCCCCCTCCTCCTCCTTTCCCCTTTCTTCCCACACATCTGTGAGACAGACTGCATCACCCGCCTCCCAGCATCAACACTATTGTCATTGGGCCCCCTACTCTCTCTCTCTCTCTCTCTCTCTCTCTCTCTCTCTCTCTCTCTCTCTCTCTCTCTCTCTCCTTGCACATCTCCGCCAAAGTGGGCCGTGTGTGTGTGTGTGTGTGTTAGTATAGAAGTGGATGTGGTGTGACCCTGCGCGAGAGCAGCCAATGTTTGGGACAGCGTCAATGTTCGTGAGCATACTGCTGAAGTGCTGCGCTGTGATTGGACGGACGGTGTCT
The DNA here is from genome assembly GCA_016801955.1 of Conus betulinus. NCBI lineage: Eukaryota > Metazoa > Mollusca > Gastropoda > Neogastropoda > Conidae > Conus > Conus betulinus. The sequence goes on from JADBJO010032334.1 coordinate 4,548, forward strand.
GCAGGAAGCTGAATTGCCACGTTGGGATTGGTTAGCGCTGTGTTGGGCATGCGCGGTCCTGCTGAAGGTATAAACATTCAGAGGGTCATCATCATTCCACGTCTGACAGCCACCTTAGTCTACAGACCCAGTTCTCTTCACCGCACAAGATCGCAAGTCGACAGCCAGGCTTTTCCTCCCGACATCTGTCAAGTGGACAGCCAGGCTTTCCCTCCAGACATCTGTCAAGTGGACAGCCAGGCTTTTCCTCCAGACATCTGTCAAGTGGACAGCCAGGCTTTTTCTCCCGACATCTGTCAAGTGGACAGCCAGGCTTTTGCTCTGCACACTAGACAACCAGTCTGCTCTCGTGCCCTCCACTGCACAGCTCTGTGTCTTGGGTAAAGCACCAACAGCTGCCTTCAGCCACCATGAACTGTCTTCAGCCACTGCTGGTTCTTCTCCTGATTTCAGCCATCACTGCATTGTATCAAGGTTAGTTCAGTAGTCTGCCATTTGCTGTGTGTAGACATGATGTTATTCTAAGGCACAGTGTTACAGTGACAGCCATTTCCTGTGTGTAGACAGGATGTTATTCTAAGGCACAGTGATACAATTACAGTGAGAAATGTCACATAGTCCCTACCCCCCCCCTCCCCAAGTTATTCTCACTCCTACAGTGGAAGTGGTGGAATAATTTTTGGAAGTAACAATGTATGTATGTTTAACCATTCACCTTTTTTTTTTTCACCATTTTACGTGCGCATAATATTGTGAACTAATTCCAGTTTATACTATTGGGATTGTATCATGCATGGATGGGTGGTAAGAAGGTTCTGTCTTCATTTCTATAGTTTTTTGATTCCATCATAACCCATACTCCCTCAAGGCTGTACATGTTTATTCAGGAGCAAAAACAAGTTCAATAGCTTATGACGAAATGTGAATAGTTTTGCCTTTGTTATTTATTGTCAAAACCGGCATGGATAGGATCTCTGTACAGAAATGGAAAAACGCAAACTAGACCTTTGAGAATCCCCCCCTCCCCTCCCCCCCCCCCCCCCCCCCCACCCCCCGTTTTTTGTTTGTTTTGTTTTGTTTTTGTTTTCTTTTACTGTGCACTTGCTTGAAGTGCTTTTGTATGTAGATGACAGGGCGTGAGTAGACGTGAATCAGAATTGACTGGCTCAGTAAGGGTCTGGGTGTTCAGGACTAGACTGCCAACTGCTGAAATAAAGAGGGCTGCTAGAAGCACGTTTAAGGATAAGAAAATCATCCACTCTAAGTCATGGTGAATATCCCCTGTCCCCTCCCCTTCCCGTCAACTGATGGTGCTTAGTCTCTGAACGCTGTTGTCAGAGAGGCGGGAGTGGACATATTATGAACGTCCTTCAGTTTGCTGCAGTTCCCAGCATCACTGTAAAACAGTCTGTGTGTAGCACAGGCGGATGGTGTGTGATGTCTCACTTGCAGAGCAGCAGCAGGCTCTAAAGTACATGGCCTCTGCTTGACCCATCCATCCTTTTGTACATCCTTGATGACTGACCTGAGCATAGTTCATTGTCTCGTGGAAAGGGTTTTTATGACTTTCTAGAGCACATGTGTAAGGTTTAAGGAAGTAAGCATTTGTTTTAGCTGTAAAGCGAGAGCGTATCGAGTCTCAGAACCAGAGGGAGAACACACAATTCCTTTGGTTCCCCTGCAACGAGATGAAAGAAGTAAAACCAAAGGGGCAACGAAAAAGAAAAAGAAAAAAAAAAAAATGGTGGTGTGTAAAGGAAGCTAATGAACGGTGTTTTGTTAACAGTCAAATGATGTATTCTGGGAGGTTTTTTAAATGGTGTTTAAAGATGAACTTTGTCAGCTGAACTTATATCAGCGTGTAACATTTTCTATTTCACTTTCTGCATGCTACCAGGTACTTGACGCCGATTCTTTCTGATGGCATTAATGTTGTCAAAGATGTGGTGACAAAGTGAACAGGGCCAATGGGGGTAACAAAACCACAAGAAAGTAAATACAAATGTATGACACATTCAGGGGAAAAAAGAAAAGTAAAAAGATATGTTCTCAGTAACACGAGTCATACCCACTTATCTGAGAGAAACGATATTGTCTATTGACAAACCAACCCACATCAGTACTAAATGGCATATCTAAAACATACGTTTTTGAAGTCTGATAAAACATGTAAACAAATGAAATTATTTTGAAATATATGTCAAACCACCTGAGTACTGTAAAAGAACTCCACATTCCCTTCCAAAATTATCCTCATTTGTGCCTTTTTGTGTCTAACTTTGCATGCCTCTGTGATAAATGATGCGACAGAATGTTTCCACCAGTCTGTGGCTTTTTGACGACTTCGCATTGACTGGGTCACGGCTGGCTTCCTACTTCTCCGCTTCTCATGGTGGTTTAACCAGGGCAGAAGTCAGACGAGCTGTCCCGTGCAATCTTGACCTTCCCCTTCCATCCCCCAGCCTGTCCTCAGTGGGGCGTGTCGCCTGTTGTGGCACGCGGAACTTGTGGGATGTGTCAGCATTTCAAAGCATTGCCACAACTGTTTATCGCGCTCTGGTGCTGCTGGCAGAGGATGTGTGGGCAATGGACTGTTCACTCCTGAGTCGTTCGTGGATCGGAGAGCACGGTCTCCACCATTTGGAGCTGTCAGCCAGCATTGCTGCTCTTTGGGTCCTCGGTGTTGGGGTCCGGTTTGAACAGGTCCGGGTTGTCCCCGTCCTCGTCGGCGTGGGGCAACGGTCCTGCCTTTATTTTTTGTTTTGTTTTTGTTTTTTTTTTTCCCGTTCACCATCCTAGTGGTAACACTGGGACAGTTTGTATGTGCATGTAGATAGTGAAGGCCTGTACCAGTTGGATTTTTTTTTTTTAATTCATATTCATGGTAGCAGCTGAGAAGAAGTTTGAGTTTTTGAAATCAGTTGTTACTCGGTTATTTCTTTCCAAGAGTTTTTTTTTTTTCTTCTTTGCCTTTGGGAGGGCATTGGAATGGTGTTTGGGAAAGTGTTGTTTTAAGATGGAAAGCAGGAAGATAGTGGTATTTTCGTTTTGGTCTGGTCGTTTCGGAAATCTTTTTTCTCTATTATAGACAATGAAAAGCTAGACAAAGAACAGAGAGGAACAGGCAGTATGATTCCACTGCAGGACATGCTCCAGTGAAATGGGCAGTGAGCTGTGTGTGGTATGGGAGAAGGAATCGGAGGCAGAGGTATGAATGGATGAGGGAGGGAGGGAGGGATTAAGGAAAACATCCCTTATACCAATATCTAAACATAAGTTTCCATTTGTGGAACCTAATTTACTGATGTAGTCCCTTAGCCTTTAAGGAAGCAAGGGCCACATCTCTAGGGTGTCCCAAAAAAATTGCAAGCTCCTAGTCACACTTTTCTTTTCTCTAAACGAATCCACACACACACACACACACACACACACACACACACACACACACACACACACACACACACACACACACACACACACACACACACACACACACACACACACACACACACACACACACACACACACACACACACACACACACACACACACACACACAATACCACGTACAATTTCCTGGGAACAGAATTGCTCATATTTTTCAGGTCACAAATCTCGGCTCCTAATGTCCCGCACACAGGTATTTACTCCCAATTTTCCCTCACAAATTCACACACACACACACACACACACACACACACACACAAATTTCAGCCAGTTCCTACATGCACAAATTCCCAAACAGAAATCATGGCTCACAACTTCCTGCAGATGAATCCCTGCTCATAATTTCCCATGAAGAAACCCCACTCACAATTCGTGGCTCACGACTCGCTGCTCACAAGTTCCCTGCCCACAAATCTGTACTCACTATTCTCGCACAAATTCCTGTTTCCAATTTCCAGCATAATCCACGCACGCACGTACGTGTGTGTGTGTGTGTGTGTGTGTGTGTGTGTGTGTGTGATTAGAATATATACATCCATAGGCTGCTGGCAGGTGGAGTAGTAGAACTTTAGAATATATGTGTTACCATTAGGAAAAAGTGTGACTTGTGAAAGTCAACAAAGTGAAAGTGCACAGCCCCCTCCACCCCACACAACTCTCCCTCCCAGCACACATTTCGCACAGACAATTCCCCGTACACTAACATTTTTTCGTGATAATTCTTTTTATCTTGACACGCTTCATGGGAGACGTTTTATTTTGACACACATCATGGGAGAGGTTTTATTTTGACACACATCATGGGCGACGTTTTGCTGTTACACACATCATGGGAGACGTTTTATCTTGACGCACATCATGGGAGACGTTTTATCTTGACGCACATCATGGGAGACGTTCTACCTTGGTGTGTGTGCAGATGATCCGGCAACACCAAGAAGAGGCAGGACCATAAGGACGAGTCGAATCTTTTGAATATTCCGAAAAGGTGATTTTTTCTCATCCCACATAACTGTTAATTTCAATCTCTCTCTCTCTCTCTCTCTCTCTCTCTCTCTCTCTCTCTCTCTCTCTCTCTCTCTCTGTGTCAAAGACCCAAGTTTGCTAGATGTGTTTATGATTGTGTGTGTTGGAGGCGAGTGGTTTGGAGCATGCTTGGTAGCACTAGTTGTGTGTGCCAGGTGTTGTACAGTGTCAGGTGGAGGGCGACAGTTTATTGTGTGTGCCAGGTGTTGTGGTACAGTGTCAGGTGGAGGGTGACAGTTTATTGTGTGTGCCAGGTGTTGTACAGTGTCAGGTGGAGGGTGACAGTTTATTGTGTGTGCCAGGTGTCGTGGTACAGTGTCAGGTGGAGGGCGACAGTTTATTGTGTGTGCCAGGTGTTGTACAGTGTAAGGTAGAGGGCGACAGTTTATTGTGTGTGCCAGGTGTCGTTGTACAGTGTCAGGTGTACAGTTTATTGTGTGTCAGGGTGGAGTGTCAGGGGCGACAGTTTATTGTGTGTGCCAGGTGTTGTACAGTGTCAGGTGGAGGGGACAGTTTATTGTGTGTGCCAGTGTGTTGTACAGTGTCAGGTGGAGGGCGACAGTTTATTGTGTGTGCCAGGTGTCGATGTACAGTGTCAGGTGGAGGGCGACAGTTTATTGTGTGTGCCAGGTGTTGTACAGTATCAGGTGGAGGGCGACAGTTTATTGTGTGTGCCAGGTGTCGTTGTACAGTGTCAGGTGGTGGAGGGGTGACAGTTTATTGTGTGTGCCAGGTGTTGTACAGTGTCAGGTGGAGGGTGACAGTTTATTGTGTGTGCCAGGTGTCGTTGTACAGTGTCAGGTGGAGGGCGCGACACAGTTTATTGTGTGTGCAGGTGTCGTTGTACAGTGTCAGGTGGAGGGCGACAGTTTATTGTGTGTGCCAGGTGTCGTTGTACAGTGTCAGGTGGAGGGTGACAGTGGAGGGCGACAGTTTATTGTGTGTGCCAGGTGTCATTGTACAGTGTCAGGTGGAGGGCGACAGTTTATGTGTGTGTGCCAGTGTGTTGTACAGTGTCAGGTGGAGGGGCGACAGTTTATTGTGTGTGCCAGGTGTCGTTGTACAGTGTCAGGTGGAGGGTGACAGTTTATTGTGTGTGCCAGGTGTCGATGTACAGTGTCAGGGTGGAGGGCGACAGTTTATTGTGTGTGCCAGGTGTTGTACAGTGTCAGGTGGAGGGTGACAGTTATATTGTGTGTGCCAGGTGTCGTTGTACAGTGTCAGGTGGAGGGCGACAGTTTATTGTGTGTGCCAGGTGTGGTAGAGTGTCAGGTGGAGGGGTGACAGTTTATTGTGTGTGGCAGGTGTGGCACAGTGTCAGGTGGAGGGTGACAGTTTATTGTGTGTGCCAGGTGTCGTTGTACAGTGTCAGGTGGAGGGCGACAGTTTATTGTGTGTGCCAGGTGTGTTGTACAGTGTCAGGTGGAGGGTGACAGTTTTATTGTGTGTGCCAGTGTGTTGTACAGTGTCAGGTGGAGGGCGACAGTTTATTGTGTGTGCCAGGTGTCAAGGCACAGTGTCAGGTGGAGGGTGACAGTTTATTGTGTGTGCCAGGTGTCATGTACAGTGTCAGTGGAGAGTGACAGTTTATTGTGTGTGCCAGGTGTCGTTGTACAGTGTCAGGTGGAGGGTGACAGTTTATTGTGTGTGCCAGGTGTCATTGTACAGTGTCAGGTGAGGGCGACAGTTTATTGTGTGTGCCAGGTGTTGTACAGTGTCAGGTGGAGGGTGAGGGTGACAGTTTATGTGTGTGTGCCAGGTGTTGTACAGTGTCAGGTGGAGGGCGACAGTTTATTGTGTGTGCCAGGTGTGGCACAGTGTCAGGTGGAGGGTGACAGTTTATTGTGTGTGCCAGGTGTCATTGTACAGTGTCAGGTGGAGGGTGACAGTTTTATTGTGTGCCAGGTGTTGTACAGTGTCAGGTGTGGAGGGCGACAGTTTATTTGTGTGTGCCAGGTGTCGTTGTACAGTGTCAGGTGGAGGGCGACAGTTTATTGTGTGTGCCAGGTGTCGTTGTACAGTGTCAGGTGGAGGGTGACAGTTTATTGTGTGTGCCAGGTGTCGTTGTACAGTGTCAGGTGGAGGGTGACAGTTTATTGTGTGTGCCAGGTGTCGATGTACAGTGTCAGGTGGAGGGCGACAGTTTATTGTGTGTGCCAGGTGTTGTACAGTGTCAGGTGGAGGGTGACAGTTTATTGTGTGTGCCAGGTGTCGTTGTACAGTGTCAGGTGGAGGGCGACAGTTTATTGTGTGTGCCAGGTGTGGTAGAGTGTCAGGTGGAGGGTGACAGTTTATTGTGTGTGGCAGATGTGGCACAGTGTCAGTGGAGGGTGACAGTTTATTGTGTGTGCCAGGGTGTCGTTGTACAGTGTCAGGTGGAGGGTGACAGTTTATTGTGTGTGCCAGGTGTTGTACAGTGTTAGGTGGAGGGTGACAGTTTATTGTGTGTGCCAGGTGTTGTACAGTGTCAGGTGGAGGGCGACAGTTTATTGTGTGTGCCAGGTGTCAAGGCACAGTGTCAGGTGGAGGGTGACAGTTTATTGTGTGTGCCAGGTGTCATTGTACAGTGTCAGGTGGAGGGTGACAGTTTTATGTGTGTGCCCAGGTGTCGTTGTACAGTGTCAGGTGGAGGGTGACAGTTTATTGTGTGTGCCAGGTGTCATTGTACAGTGTCTGGTGAGGGCGACAGTTTATTGTGTGTGCCAGGTGTTGTACAGTGTCAGGTGGAGGGTGACAGTTTATTGTGTGTGCCAGGTGTTGTACAGTGTCAGGTGGAGGGCGACAGTTTATTGTGTGTGCCAGGTGTGGCACAGTGTCAGATGGAGGGTGACAGTTTATTGTGTGTGCCAGGTGTCATTGTACAGTGTCAGGTGGAGGGTGACAGTTTATTGTGTGTGCCAGGTGTTGTACAGTGTCAGGTGGAGGGCGACAGTTTATTTTGTGTGCCAGGTGTCGTTGTACAGTGTCAGGTGGAGGGTGACAGTTTATTGTGTGTGCCAGGTGTCATGGTACAGTGTTAGGTGGAGGATGACAGTTTATTGTGTGTGCCAGGTGTGGTAGAGTGTTAGGTGGAGGGCGACAGTTTATTGTGTGTGCCAGGTGTGGTAGAGTGTCAGGTGGAGGGCGCCAGTTTTATTGTGTGTGCCAGGTGTGGTACAGTGTCGGGTGGAGGGCGACAGTTTTATTGTGTGTGCCAGGTGTGGTATGGTGTCAGGTGGAGGGCGACAGTTTGTGTGTGCCAGGTGTGGTACGGTGTTAGGTGGGGGCGACAGTTTATTGTGTGTGCCAGGTGTTGAACAGTGTTAGGTGGAGGGCGACAGTTTATTGTGTGTGCCAGGTGTCGTTGTACAGTGTCAGGTGGAGGGTGACAGTTTATTGTGTGTGCCAGGTGTTGTACAGTGTCAGGTGGAGGGCGACAGTTTATTGTGTGTGCCTTGTGTGGCACAGTGTCAGGTGGAGGGTGACAGTTTTATTGTGTGT
>JADBJO010032335.1:0-5000 GCA_016801955.1 Conus betulinus
TAAAGGCCGTACAGCTGGGGTACACATTGGCAAACCGCTCAGTCTATGAACATGAACTCATTTAACTAGCTTTAAACATCCTTTATTATCTTGACATATCATTTTGCATGGTGAATGCTTTATACAAATGCAGAGCGAAATGTTCAATAGCATTTTTCTTCAATGATGCCTTTAACACAATCAATTTGAAGACAGAAGGTGTCTTAGGACATTAAGAGGAATTACTTTATGTCTGAAAGCGGCGTATATTTTAGTGAAAGAGAAAGCAAATAAAAAGCACAGGCCTTTGCACACAGGGGGGGGGATTCATCCCTTCAAAAAAATTGTTTTTTTTTTTGTTATGCGGCAACCAATGATGGAATCTCACACAGCAGTGTGTAATCCAGCCTGTGTCAACTGGTAGTGCGCACGGGGGTCTTGGTGACCTCGTTACCGCGCGGGATAAAAAGTGCAAAGTTGCGTTAACTGTGCCTGTTTTGCATCAAAGCTTGCTGGCGACACAAGATGTGTAAAATGAAAAATTTTTTTTTCCCGTGCAGAGCAGCAGTCTCTCAAGTGAGTTTTATGCCCCTTCTTTTGGCTGTTTAAGCGCGGGGTTGGTTACTGTCAGCCCTTTTCTCACCATGCCACCACGAAGAAAACTTAGCACCTTTGACAAAACCAGGGGGCGATTGCGTGGATACAAGATGGCATTGCAAAGGCTGAAGTGGCGCGACGACTTGGTGTGCATCATTCAGTTATTGTTAGACTGAATCAGCGTTTTAGGGCGACCAACAGCGTTGAAGAGAGGCCACGGTCAGGTCGGCCTAGGCAGACTACTCCCAGAGAGAGAAGATCGTTTTCATCGAGAGGCAGGCCCTATTGCAGCGGGATACCACTTCCACCAGCATCCAAAGGCAGCTTCGTATGCAAAACACCACATCCTCAGCCGTCAAGCCATACGAAACCGTCTTCACCACTTCGGCCTCAGATCACGTCGCCCAGCTGTTCGACCACGACTGCTAGCAGCCCATAGGCTGGCTCGCCGAGCTTTCTGCCATCGTCATGTGAGATGGAACCAACAACAGTGGTCCCAGGTCCTCTTTTCAGATGAGTCGCGGTTTAGTCTTGAACACAATGACGGCCGAACTAGAGTTTGGAGGCGTGTTGGTGAACGTTACATTGATGCAGCTGTTCGCCAGACCAGGGCCTTTGGGGGAGGATCTGTTGGTGGTATGGGGTGCCTTCAGCCTCCACCACAAGACACCACTCTACCATATTGATGGAAACCTCACAGGCATCCGCTATCGGGATGAAATCCTGGCGCCTTTCGTTGTTCCGACCATGCAACGGATAGACCCATGGCAGTCTTCCAAGACGACAATGCTCGGCCACATAGGGCCCGGGTGGAAAAAAACTTCATTGTGCAGGCCGGCATCAACAGGATGATCTTCCCGGCGTATAGTCCCGACCTCAATCCCATCGAGCATATGTGGGATGAGTTGGGGAGACGTGTGAAGGAGAACCATCCACCTCCCAGAGACCGCCAGGATCTCTTCCAAATGCTGCAACTGGAATGGCAGAGAATCCCTCAGAGGGTCATCAGAACACTGGTCAACTCGATGAGGAGTCGCTGCGTGGAATGTCTCGCCAATGGCGGTGGCCACACCCACTATTGAAATGATTTTGTGAACTGAACAGATTTTGCGAACTTTGATTTCGACCCATCCTCTGTTTAATTGTCTGTAAATCAACAACCGTTCATTCGATCCCAATGATTCAATGTACGTTGGAACAAGAGAAAGATAATGAATTAAATCTGTTCCCAATACATGTAAACTGTGCTTAACTTTATGTGACTAGTATATTTTCCTCTTATAAGGTGCAGAGGGGTTCTGCCGTGAAGATGGAAGCTGCCCCCACACCATCACGGACCTGCTTCCGTAGCGATCGTGCTCCTGAACGCAGGCGTCCACAAACCTCTCCCCCACCCGTCGCCACACGCGCCTGCGGGCATCACAGGTGGTCAGAGTGAAGCGTGACTCGTCCGTAAAGAGCTCCCTGCCGCACTGCTGTCTGTTCCATCGCTGATGGCGGCGGCAGAACGCCATACGAGCCTGGCGATGACGTTGTGTGAGAGGCGGAAGCAGAGCAGCTGCCCTTGAGTGGACGTCAGCTTCATGCAGGCGACGTCGAACGGTCTGAGAGCTGATGAGGACGTTAGTTGCCATCCGCAGGTTACTTCTCAACGTCCTGGCAGAGATGAATCTGTCTGGAAGCGCCGACAGCTGGAGATACCGATCGTGTCGCCGAGTCGTTGCTCTTGGGCGTCCAGGGCGGGGGCGTTCTTCAGCACTTCCAGTGGCTTGAAAGTGTTGGTTGAGGCGCTGGATGACAAAGCGGCTCACTCCCAGTCGTCTGGCCACTTCCCGACCGGAAACGCCGTCCTGGAGCCATCCCAGTGCCCGCTCGCGATCGAGTGTTGAAAGTCGTTGTCTTGGTGGCATGCTTATTGAGAGCCCAGGTTGTCGCCCTTAAAAAACACATTTGCGTTGAACTTTTGCTGAGCAGTGTTTACCACAACCATGACTTGCACGTCACAGTGCCAGCAATCTGCAGCAGCTCTGCTTCTTCAACAAGAGCAACCAAATTTCTGTCAGTTTCTCGTGAATTTGTAACATTTTGAGCGCCCCTGACAACAGTGTTGCTGGCTTGCAATGGGTGTAAAGCAGGTTTGGGCACGTGCAGCAGCAACTGAAGTTGCAGTGTCGCTCATGTTGCGCCTTTCTCTCCATTGTTGTCTTGGTGTAAAATAACAGTTTGTAAAACTACTGAAATCTGAAGCTGGCCCTAACTTGTGTTGACCAGTATATTTTGCCATCTACACCACGTTTCTCTCCCATAGAAGGACAAACATATGTTGCATGTATTTGTTACAGACCGTGAGGAATCCTCATCGAGAAGAAAAAGTAGTTGGAACGAACAGTTTACGAGCGGATGGCAAATGGAAGATACATTGTATTTTCTTCATCTTTTGACTTTTTTTTTTTTACCAGAGTCATTTTAAACACATGTATTGACTCTGTGGCGTGATGATATCAGCTGCCAGTTTATGTCTGTCTGTCTGTCTGTCTGTCTGTCTGTCTGTCTATCTATCTATCTATCTATCTATCTATATATCTATATCTATCTATTTATCTATCTATCTATCTATCTATCTATCTATCTATCTATCTATCTATCCATCCATCCATACATCTAGCTAGCTAGCTAGCTTGCTAGCTAGTTATTTTGCGATCTCTACATCTATATCTAATTCACTCTCTGTCTGTCTATGTATCTATCTATCCATCTAACTTTCTATGTTTCTATACTTAAACACAGATACAAACATACATACACACATACATACAAAATTATATACACACATGCATACAAACAAACTTACATACATACATACATACATACATACATACATACAAGCATAAATAGTTACTTAAAAAAACATACATACATACATACATACATACATACATGCATACATGCATACATACATGCATGCATACATACACACATACATACATACATACATACATACATACATACATACATACATACATAGAGTTTGAAGGAGAGAGCGATGGATGGATATATGAACAGAGAGAGAGAGAGAGAGAGAGAGAGAGAGAGAGAGAGAGAGAGAGAGAGAGAGAGAGAGAGAGAGAGAGAGAGCAAGACAGTACCAGCAAATGGTTAAACATCTGACCCTTACCTATGATTTTTTTCATTCTTATTTTTTTACCCACTATGTTTTTTGTCTCAGGCGATCGATGTGTCTTGGGATGGACCTGTAAAGGGACCTGTAAACTTTCCTCTATTTGAAAGCGATTCCTTTACGCTCTCGTCTTCCTGGAAAGGGGGGGGGGGGGGGGGGGGGGGATCCTGTTGCTAGGTGTTGCCTGTGAGGTAGAGAGTAGGTGGAAGAGCACTGAGGTTTCTGCGAAAACTCAAACCCTAACTTAACAACTGAAGTGAACATGTGTTTATTTACAGGTAGGAAACCATAAACGGAAGCTACCCACAGTACGCTCACGATTTACCACAATGACATTCACGAGGTTTCTTGGATTCGCCCTAACCTGAGGGGTTATGGTTGTACAGAATATAAACCATCGCATTACCTTTACTCATTTTCGAGGATTGATTACTTTGTTTTCTCGACTGATTTGTCCTGATTATTCACGATATTATGCTTTTTGTCCCTAAAACACTAAAATACTCAAAACTAAACTCCATAAGCACTCAAGGCAGCGAGAAAGAAAAGAAAAGTAAAGGGAAAAATATCACGGTAAGGAAATAAGTTTGTGGCAAACAAAAATTCTTATATAAACAGTATTAAATATTGGAAAGATTCCTTAAGCCGAGGCTTAAGGTTCTATCTAGGGATTGAAGGGAGGACAAAAGGTACCAATGGTCAGAGAGGTCAGCACTACTGTTGACACAGATGTGTGCGTGTGTACGTGAGTGCGTGCGAGCGTGTCTGCATGCGCGCGCGCGCGCGCGTGTGTGTGTGTGTATATGTGTGTATGTGTGTGTATGTGAATGTCTGTGTATGTGTGTGTGTGTGTGTGTGTGTGTGTGTGTGTGTGTGTGTGCGCGCGCGAGCGCGTCTGTGCGTGTGTGTGTGTGTGTGTGTGTGTGTGTGTGTGTGTGTGTGTGTGTGTGTGTGTGTGTGTGTGTGTGTGTGTGTGTGTTTTGTGTGTGTGTGTGTGTGTCTTTGTTTCACCTGAGGAAAACCTAAGAGGTCGAAACGCGTTGTGTGTTGTCTTGTGACTCGTTTGTCCACGTTTCTCTGGGCGGTTCGCTGACATTTATTTACCATTTGTTTAGACAGACAGACAGACAGACAGAGACAGAAACAGAAACAGGCAAACAGACAGACAGGCAAAGACTTACCACTGATGGTAGAAGGTGGCATGGTATCAATGGCTGGAACAGTATCAAACATAATAACATTAATG
>JADBJO010032335.1:12500-15802 GCA_016801955.1 Conus betulinus
TACACAGGCCTGTATTCCAAACCTACAGATGCTCGTACATACTTGGCCCATTCATCCTGCCACCCTTACCATGCCATCAAAAACATTCCTTATGCCCAGTTCCTGTGCCTCCGCCGCCTCTGTTCTGACATGCCAACCTTCCAGTCTCGTTGCCAGGATATGGAACGTGATTTCCTCCAGCGAGGATACAGTCCTGCGACCATCCAGGAGGCAAAAAGCAAAGCCAGCCATGTTCCCCGACACGAGACTCTCAGCTATAAGATGGAAGACAGGCAACACAACCGAGTTCCATTCATCGTCACTCACAACCCCTCTAATCCCCATTCCGTTCTCGGTTTGCAGAAATCCAACCTCTTTTCCACACGAGTCCGAAAATGCAGAAGGCTATGCCTTTCCCACCCATACTAGCCGAAAGAAAATCGCGGTCTTTGAGAAATCTGCTCATGCCATCAGCTCTCCCGATCCAGATGACATCTTTGCTGGATGCTTCAAATGTACAGCTGAACACTGTGTGATTTGTGAAAAACCATCTAGTTGAGAGCAGAACATTCAGTAGTATGCAGACAGGACAGACATTTACCATCCGTCATCGACTGTCCTGTGACAGCAGCAATATCGTCTACATGCTGTACTGCACCAACTGTCAGAGCACACAGTACATGGGTGAAACTATGCTGACACTGAAAGATCGCTTCTATCTGCACAGGTCTAACATCAAGTTGAACAAAGGTGCATGTGTTCATGTCAACAATCATTTCAACTTACCTGAACACTCTCTGAAGAACATGAGATGCAGTGTGGTGGAAAAGGTCCACAGCCTGAACAAAACCGCAAGGCAGAGAAGAGAAGATTTCTGGAAGAATAAACTAAAGACAGTTTATCCTTTGGGACTCAACGGCCTTGATTCCGATGGACACTGATTTGCAGAGTGGAGATGGGGGAGTCTTGGTTAACTTACGGGAGGGGTGGTGCATGATGTGGTTGGGTGGAATTCTTTATGTGATCTGCACGTGTGTGTATATGTGTAAATACTGTTGTGGAAGTGTCCCTGTGGCAGAGGCACTTGGTTCTCTGGCGGACTCGGTGGCAGAGAGACACGTGGATATGCGCGCGCGCGCGCGCGCGCGCGTTTGTGTGTGTGTGTGCGTGTGCGTGTTCTTCAATTTAATGTCCTTCCACTGAAAGTGATTCAGACAATAGTGAGTGTGTGGGTGAATGAGAATAGGTGGATGTGTCTGTAACAAGGTTTACAGAAAAAAAAGTTATTAAAAATGTATCCCTTTTGCCCTACGAATTGTCATGTTCGTGCGTACACGTGCACGCACGTGGTCATCAGCGGCAGACTGAGTACTGATTTTTTGTGGTGAAGTTTTCTCTTGTGATTAATGCATTATTCTTCTTCCACACTCATAACTGGATATGATTAACTCTGGGAGTGATTTGTGTGTTGTGATTCTTCTTTGTGCCGCTGATATAACTTCGGTTCATACCGCGTTCTTGAGTTTTGTGTGTGTGTTTTTTTTTTTTTTTTACGTGGGTGTTGTTCATCAGTTGCGGAGACTGACTTGCCAGGCGGCCCGGTCAGTGTGGCACAGTGCTGAGATTTACAAGTACACTCCACCAAGCGCTTATTTCTCTCTCTCTCTCTCTCTCTCTCTCTCTCTCTCTCTCTCTCTCTCTCTCTCTCTCTCTCTCTCTCTCTCCTCTCTGCGTGCGTGCGTGCGTGCGTGCGTGCGTGCGTGCGTGTGTGTGTGTGTGTGTGTGTGTGTTGTGTTGTTGTTGTTGTTGTTGTTGTTTCTCTCTTGTCTCTCTCTCTCTCTCTCTCTCTCTCTCTCTCTCTCTCTCTCTCTCGCACGCGCGCGCGCGAGCGTGCGTGCGTGCGTGCGTGCGTGCGTGTGTGTGTGTGTGTGTGTGTGTGTGTGTGTGTGTGTGTGTGTGTGTGTTGTTGTTGTTGTTGTTGTTCTCTCTCTCTCTCTCTATCTCTCTCTCTCTCTCTCTGCATACATAAAAGTAAGAGTGTGCAAGTGAGTACCTGAGCGTGTTTTAATGATAGAGTAAGCTGTAATATCTAGTTTCTCTCTCTCTCTCTCTCTCTCTCTCTCTCTCTCTCTCTCTCTCTCTCTCTCTCTCTCTCTCTCTCTCTGTCTCTCTGTCTCTGTGCTGTGTGTGTGTGTGTGTGTGTGTGTGTGTGTGTGTGTGTGTGTGTGTGTGATCCATCTGTTTTATATACCGCTGTTGTTAGTGTGTGGTTTCTGTCAGTGTGTTCTCCCAAGTCGTGAGTAGGCTCACCATGAAGATGAAAATGCGGCAACATTTTGCATTGGAGTGTGTACATGTGACATCAGTTTCAAATGATTGGAACGGGCAAAAGTACAAGGTCAGGTAGGAAGCATTTCATTGTTTATAACTGACATCTGCATGTGTAGCATGCTAAAATCTTGCTTTACTAAAAGCATGGTGCGGCTGTGATAGAATCAGTTTCGGCATGCTTCACAAGCACACGTAGAGCACACAGATAGACAAGCAAAAACATACTTAGGCCGTGCTAGGGAAACCGCCGCCGTGTTCCCAGTGAAGCTGATCAGTGCCGACAGTGACTGTTTATCTGGGCCCTGTGCCAGCTGTCAGGTAAGGGTCCTAGGATTAATTTTCTGTCAGTTTTTAAAGGAAAGATATGCATGTTCAATATGTCTGAGTTTGAGCGTGATTCAAAGGACAACGCATGCTCTCTACTGAGTTGAACTTTCATTTCATTTGTTGTTGTGTTCATTAGTCTGTTTCAATTGTTTTTTGTTGACAAATCTTTGTGGTGCTTGTCAGCAATGCGTATGAAAGAAGACCCAATCATGTTTGGTGTCATTCTGTCAGTCAGAGACCCCACAATCCAGTGACATCAATCGACCACAGTTCGCTGCATTCTGGCGCAAAGTATTAATGAAGAAACACAACACCCCATTTCCAAAACACTAGTATCAGTGAAGCTGATCAGTGCTGACAGTGACTGTTTATTCGGGCCCTGTACTAGCTGTCAGGTAGGCGTCTAGCAAATAATTTCTGTCTGTTGTGAAGGAAAAATATGCATGTCCAATATGTCTGAGTTTGAGCGTGATCGAAAGGACGACGCATGCTCTCTACTGAGTTGAACTTTCATTTCATTTGTTGTGTGTTCGTTTGTCTGTTTCAATTGTTTTTTGTTGACAAATCTTTGTGGTGCTTGTCAGCAAAGCGTATGAAAGAAGACCCATTCATGTTTGGTGTCGTTCTGTCAGTCAGAGGCCCCCACAATACAGTGACATCAATCG
>JADBJO010032336.1:0-15799 GCA_016801955.1 Conus betulinus
TCCCCTTCAGTATCTGCATCACATTTAGCCTGTTTTTCTCTTGGTGATTAAGGGCTGTCCTGCTCACGACATCGCTGCCGCTTTGGAGTTTCTGAGCGGTTCCTGAAATTGTCTGAGTGGGGGCTCATACTAGAATGCAGGGTTGTGTTTGGCGTTTAGAAAGCGCCCGCCCTCGATCAGACTTTTCTCTTTGATTTTTTTTTTTGTCACTGGTAGCGGGCTTACCTTTCCCGCCGCGTGTGTCTCCCTTACCAATTGATTTTGTGGCAGGAGAGGTGAAGGATGGGTCGGAAATTTTGCTTCCAGAGTGGCTGGTTGAGGAGTCTAAGAAGAACCAGAGAGAAAATATGCTACAGAAAACAGCATTGTTGCGCTGTTCTTTGAGAGAATGACGCAACAGCACAGTTCGATGAGAAAGGGATATAGTTCTGTGATTTGTGCGCTATATAGAAAATTTTGTACGTCAGATTCATGACAGCCAGCAGAAAACTAACAACAGTTGATTCCACTGATAACTACAGATATACAGAAGATGTGTAGTGCATGTTTCTGTGTTTCATTTCCATTGCCACATAGGCGGTACAAATCCCACGCCAGTCACTTCAGTTCACTCATACCAAACCATACCCAATGGTGTTCCTTCACAGCTACAGTGCCACCAGTCCACAGAAGTAATCTTTATGGAGTCGGCATGATACCACCTGGCATAGGAGACTGCACCGCTGCAGAATACTTATACATCATCTATGCCTACATGCATACATACATACACACATGCATGCATACATGCATATATACATACATGCATACAAATGTGACCAAGCGGTCGGTTCTATGAGCTAAACAGCTCCCAGTCAATCAGCCTCCCCTTGTCTGAACACACTCAAGAATGAATTGCAAATACTTTTCTTCTTTGTGGAATGTGATACAGGGCAAGAGCTCGTTAAACTGATACTCCTTCAGTGGCGACGAGCTGTGAGCACTTTCAAACAACCCACATTCACACGACAAAACGTTTACACAAACAACGGACAAACAAAACTGACAGAACTAAACACAAAAACAGAACTGAGGAAAAACCCACCATGCCGCCTGTAGATCCTACACAAGCAGACAAAACAGCATATACTATATATGTATATATATACATAATATATTATAAAAATTATTAACACTCCTCTTCTAAGTGTCTACTATTATACCAACAACCTAATAAATGACTTCAAGTAATCCTTAAACTCAGATTGTCCACTCTTAAGTCAGGAACAACTGATGAGAAACTTCAATACAAGTCATTACTGCAATCAGAATATTTGTTCAAGTCAAGAACTGATGAATGACTTCACAAAGCAATGCTTTCACTCAGATTGGCCACCCTTTACATCATGGACATCTGATAACTTTAAATAATTATTACTCCAATCAGAATATCTGCTCTTTACGTCAAGGATACCTGATGAGCAACTTTTAACAGAAAAAATCCTTTCACTCAAAATATCCACCCCTCACATCATAAACATCAAAATAAGAACTTCAATGAAACAATCATTACTTCAATATCAATAAATAACAAAACCGCCACAATCAACCCCAGCACATTCACTATTCCACACAATAATCATATATATATATATATATATATATATATATATATATATATATATATATAACCATATCCACACCATAATATATATAAATCATTCTAAACAATCATACACACAAACCACTCCCCACAATCATACACATAAACCATTCCACCCAACAAGCATACACAATCACTCAAATCACGCAAATAAAACATTCCACACAGCAAGCATACATAAACCACTCCTCACATAATCATACAAATAAAACATTCCACACAGCAAGCATACATAAACCACTCCTTACAACAATCATACAATCAAATCATTCTACATAACAAGCATACAAAAACATTCCACACAACATATTTTAAATCTTTCCACACAACAATCGTACGCATACATAATCATACAATAATAACTTTGAATATTGTATTTGTTCCCTGCATCACTTGGGAACAATGTGGCTCAGGACCATTGCAATAAAACAATTTAAGCACTGATCATTAAACCACATCATATCAAAACAGGGCTAAATTAAATCTATTACTACACAAATTGAATAAACAAAACTCATTTACCTTTGGGTTTATCTAATCCAGTCTGTCCATGTGGGGTACCTGTGTGACTGTGGCCCAACAAAACAGCAACTTGGAAACAGAATGATTCTCCAACATTCAAGTCCCTTAATACAGACCAATGTTCACCACACTGGTGGGTGCCTGTGTGATTGCAGCCGAGCAGTACAGAACTGAACAATCCTTGCACATGTAAAGTCCCCTTAAAGGCAATCGCATTGCACAGCTGGTCTTTTCATCTCAAAGGTAAAGATGGGGTTGTCTGTGTGACTACAGAACAGCAACATAGAAACAGCAATCCTTGCACATGCAAAGTCCCCTTAAAGGCAATCACATTGCACAACTGGTCTTTTCATCTCAAAGGTGAAGATGGGGTTGTCTGTGTGACTACAGAACAGCAACATAGAAACAACAGTCCTCGCACATGCAAAATCCACTTAAAGGCAATCACAATGCACGAGCGATATGTTCATCTCAATGGTGAAAATGGGCGTGTCCATGTAACCACGGCCCAGCAGAACAGCAACATAGAGTAATCGATCCTTGTACATGCAAAGACCCCTTTAAGGCAATCACAATGCACGACTGATCTGTTCCCTTCACAGCAAATCTTCTCCCGCCCTCACCTACTTTCGTTCTATTTGTTTCTACCGCTCTATCCTGATATTCCACTCATATCTATCTCATATCCCTAAATCTATTTAATAATAAAACTATTACTACTTCTGACTGCTAATACTGTCCTACCAATATATTTCCTTTCAAATTCAGAACATTATAACAACCAACAAAACCTTACAATTTCAAACATACCTCATGCAAATCCGTAGCTTGGGTTCTTCCGTTCAACATTTTCTACCAGCTACGACTATACGCAAAACACAGTGCCAAACATTTTTTGCTGACCAAGTTATGCGCACGACATAGTGCCAACTTGAGAACAGTGTTATATACACGACGAATTATATACACAGCGACGAACAAAATCGACAGTGAGAGAACGAAGAAAGGGAGGTGTTTCCTCCCTTCTGCCACACATACATACATACGTACATACATATCAATTACTTTAATGCATCAACTTGTCAAATCAACTTGTAACTATGCACAGTAGTCCAGACTGCAGGCGCATCGATAAAAGTTATCTTTCACATTCTCTGTCTGTCTGTCTGTCTGTCTGTCTGTCTGTCTCTCTCTCTCTCTCTCTCTCTCTCTCTCTCTCTCTCTCTCTCTCTCTCTTCCCCCTCTTTCTCTCTATGTCCCCACGTCCTTCTTTCTCTCTCTGGGTAGCTCCAATTCTTTGACTGTCAGTGCTTTAGACAGCTTTATATATCTAACACTATTCAAAGCACAGTTTGAAAGTCAACATCTGTCAGTTTCAAGGCTGGTTCATGAGGTGATTCCGCCTTGACCAATTACGCCCTGAAACCGCTCATTTATGAACCATGCCTAGTGAACCTATTACTAGAACAACCACTTTCGTGCTAAATCCGGCATCACTAAGAGCATAGCAAAGAGGCAAGTACTTTTGAAATTTGCTCTCATAGCATGTTTGTATGAACGTGTCAAATGGGTTTTAGACTTCGATGACGAATGCCACCGAGTTTCGATGGTCGATGAAGCATAAATCAGTTTTCAGCCTTGGTTGATCTTTAACACAGTTTATAGAGACAGGCCTATTTTGAAAAAGCATCCACAAAATCCGCCACAATGCATTTCTGTAGCTCCTTGCTGATGATTTCGACGTTAGTGGTCCGCCGAATAGACAGACTACTTCATTCATCTAGGGGATGGGGAGATGATTTGCGCATCCACAGGTGGCTGATCAAGCAGATGAGTGCACAGAGATTGGCAGTGACATCTTGGACCGGCAATGTGGGAGAGCTGCCTTTGATTGTTGGCGCAGGCTTTCCTTGTCTGTCTCTGTTTGTCGCGCTGCAGCCCTCCTCCTTTCTTCACATGAATTGGCACCTTTGTGGATAGAGTAGCGCCATCTAGCTCGATCCTTAGCAGTTTGTTCACATGTGTCAGGGTTGATGTTAAACGCTTTCGAGGATGTTTTGAGAGTGCCTTTGAAGCGTTTTTCTTACCTCCATGGGAACGCTTTTCTTATTGCAGTTAACTATAGAAGAGTCTCTTGGGTAGCCGGTGGTCTGGCACGCGAGCTACATGACTTGCCCATCGAAACTGAGACAGAATCAAGATGGCATGGATGCTTGGCAGAAATGCTTGGTTGAGCACCTTTGCGTCTTGGATTTTGTCCTGCCATTTTATGTTTAACAATCTTATGAGGCTTATTGGTTCATCAACTTTCACATAATTTGCAGAGCGCGGGAACATCGCCAGGTGAGGCCAGAGCACACCCAGACACAGGACGGAAAACCATTGTCGCTTTTTAGAATTGACTTATTAGGTGCATATACTACTAATGTGTTAGGCAACAAGGAATATCAGGTCAGCCATATCTTTTCTCCTTTTGCTCTTTGTTTAGAAAAAAAAAAGATAATTGGATTGTTGAAAGTCCTTCCAGAGGCTTTAATTGAACATTAGCTACTGTAATTGCCGCTTTCAGTTTTGACACCGACTGGTTATTTTCAGTCTCGGCGCGATATACCTACAGGCCTTTCAGTGCCAGCCATGTCCAGTTCGGACCCTGAGAATGGTTCCCCACATGGAGGCAGGTCTCTGTTTGCTGATTCTCAAGATGATATGTATGTAATGTAATGTAATGTAATGTAATGCAAGAGGATATTTATAGAGCGCTTTACCTCGCAAGAGCCCAAAGCGCATATTACAGGTACATGATAAAACACTAATTCTAACTCAAGCACGCAGAATTTGTGCTATCAAAATTGTGTTTCCACCTGCTGTCTTTTAAGCATGGTGCATAGTGAGATTTCCGTTTGTGTTCTCTTCCCTTTCTCACATTGTCCCTACATGCAGACACACATCCAGACAGAGAGGTTGTAACACACAAAATCACGTGTATTTATTTTAGTTTAAAATCATCCAGGTCATCGTGGATTCACAAGTACATTTCTTTTCAGAGCCGGTTCTAAACAGTGCAGCACAAACATCTGTTTTAGGAAACACTATTCCCTGATCCTCACATCCTCATGGACCTGCTAAACAGATTCTTTCCTGGTTTGGGGCCCAGAAAGCCACACAATCTTTGAAATCTCCTCAAACTCACGATGTTTATACAAACTGTTCTTGTGTTCATCCCACTACACAAAGATTCTGGTCTCTTTTTCACACACACACACACACACACACACACACACACACACACACACACACACACACACACACACACACACACACACACACAAAGAAAACCAACCTAAAAAACCCTTACACCCATAGTGCATGTGGAGAGAGAAATTCTGCAAAAAACTTCTTCTTAACATCTATTTAGAAAGCATTATTTTCTGTATATCATAATCGTCATTTTCTTCTTTTTAATCTCTTTCAAAATATATTATCTGAGGGGTTGAAAAGCCCATTATAGACCACAGTCACATTTATCAGTATCACCTCGTGTGTAATTGTCTCCAAAAAGCTATGGGACATAGACCCTTGCTAATGCCTTCACATACGATGCCATTGACCTGTCTGTCCTCCCGTTTCAACTGACCGTCCAACAGTTACTTATTCACAATGATGAATGCATGCAATCTGCACAGTTTCCATGATTAGGTGGGCTGAAGCTCAAAAGGGTAAAGGAGACTTTTTAATTCCTTTTCTTATTGAATACCATGCGTGTTTGATCTATGTTTTTCTATCAACATGTTTTTCCGTTATCAACATACTGTCTTCACACACTAACACACATCAAACGAGCGGGACGGGGGCACAGCTCTTTACTGGACGCGAAATCCTCTGAAAAAAGGGCAGCAACTAGGCAGAGTGTTCAGGAGCCAGAACTACCATGCACTGGTGGCATTGAATCCCCTCTGACTTCCGCTTGTGTTCAAGGTGCCTGAGACTGTTTGAGTGTGTGGGAGTAAAGATCACCCAGAAGGGTGGCTGTCGCCAAATGACGAGAAGTCCAATAACATAAAGGCGCCTGGTCGGTTTCTAGAGTCTTGCAGGTCTATCAAGTGCAATGAGATAAGTGCATCGTAGAAAATATGGCCCCAGTTACCCCACATGCAGGCTGCTCTGGCTAGACCAGATCGCCTGCTAAGAATTTGGAGGGGGGCGCCTCAATAATCATTCGTTGAAAACTGAATTGGGGGGAGTCACAGTAAGCAGGTATCTACAAGGAATGGACCACCTTGGGTCGTAGAGTAGCGCATTCAGACATTTTTGGTATGATGGAGATGAAGGCAGGAATTCTGTTTCCATCTCATCTCTGATAAAGCTGGGCGTGATGCAGGTTGAGATGGACAAGAAGACAATTTCCCCTTTACCTTAAGAATACTGACGAAATGGATCCGACATTAATAGGAAGTATGCTGCTGCCTCAGCCCTAAGGACCCCCAAAGGATCAGCCCTGTGACGTCTTCGATCCCTTGACGGCTTTACTTGAATGGTTGAGCCCGTTGCCTGTGCACTCTAAGTGGCTTCTCTAGTTTACGGGATGTCTGAGAGTTTGTCAAATAGCTAGGTGAGCTGACTCTAAAGGGCAGGTGTTCTCCCAGAAGGACTGTGCACCAAGAGTTAAGCCACAGGGAGCTAGATCATCATGTCTACAAGGAGATACGGTTGAGCGTTAATCAGTAACAAGGTAGCAGGTGTGTGTGCTTCTGTCTTTTATGGGGGCTCCCTTCCTCAGTGCGTCCACGTGTCTTAAGCTTCAATTATAAAGTTGGAGGGGGTGATGGTGCAATGACGTATAGATGTGTATACAAACAAGCTCGATGGAAGTGCACCTCACTTGAGTGTTTGCTGACAGTCAGGTAAACAAGAAGACGAACTCCAGTAATACAACACCTGAATGTGTCCGTGACAGACCGGTAGTATGGCCTACGGTTCATAGGAGACAGCTACTGTGATGGGACAGCCATACATGGTGACAAAAACACTGAAGACTGCTTTGACAGATTTACTGCTAGTAAACCAGGAAGCTGAATTAGTTCCATTGAAGGGCTTGCAAGAATCTTGACCAAAGCCAGTGTCTGGACTGACCCAGTAGGGTCGAGAGGGTGTGAATGTGAAAACGCTTGAAGATATAAACGAACAAAGCTTTTCTTCAATAAAGAAAAGGAACTGAAAGCCTTCTTTACCCGCCTGTACCCTAGCACACCTAGTCATGGAAACATTACAGCGTGCATGCTTTGAGTGTGGTCAGTAGAAACAAGCTCGTGGAGAGCGTGGCAGCAGAGAGTCCTCAGAAGAGAAGCCCCCTTCAAACAAGTGTTTCGGCCCTTATCTCCTGACGCTCTAGCGGAGGTTGGGCCACACCCGGTTCATGACTCCGGATGTCCCTATGCTGCCCCTTTTTTTTTTTTCCCATCTTTGGGACGAGTCATGGCTGGGATTCGAACCCATGACCTTCTGGACATGCTCATTTTCCGCATAATGACTCGCACACTAACCACTAAGCCACTGGGACACCTGATATTTGTAAGGAAAGTTAAGCCTTGTGAAGTTCACTTTTGTTCCTCCTTGACCAGATCCAGCTTGAAACTCTCTCTGCCGCTTCTGCCATTGCTATCAGGGCTCTGTTCTTTTTTCCCTCCCTGCAACTGAGAGCTGTTTCATGAGGCTGTATGCAGACGTTGCTACAAACCCCCTAGCTCCAATTTCTGCCGTGAGGACTTTGACCTGATAGCCTTCTCTCCTCGGCTGTTTGCCAGATCAGCATACTTTTCAGTCTTGTAGATTTCAGCTGCCTCCATTCTGTTCTCATCTGGCACCGTGAGCTCGATCAAGATCAGCTGCTTGGTTGACTGAGAGTGGACTACTATGTCTGGTCTTATGCCACTCTTGCTGATGATCTCTGGGTGACTCTTCCACTCTGGGAGGTCTGCATTGCAGTGAACGAATAACACAAGGTGACTAATTAATCACCTGTAGGATGGTCAGTTGAATTAGAGATCGACTGATCGAAGGCGTCGTGTGTGGGATGTAAACAAAGACACATGCCAAGTGGTGTTTTTTTGTTTGTTTGTTTTTTTTGGTATTTATTTTTTTGTTAATGGCACACGGGGTGTTCCTAAAATATAAAACAAAGACCCCGATGTCTACTGACAAGCGTAACAGAACTCCAGGCAACATAAACAAGAGATTACAAGAGAAAACGAAGATTAATATTCTCAACAGAAAATTATATTCCTATTTTTTTTTCTTTTGAGAAACTTTCTCCTAAGACAGACAAGGGATGTAAAGTTTTCATTTTTAGTGATAGAGGCACAGGAACACTTTGTATATTGTTAATCGACGTGAGGTTGCGGATATTGTAAACATTTTGTGGCCTGCTGAGGCCAAAATCGTTCAAAGAGTTAAAAGTATCAACTGGTAGAATTGCCAGATAACAGTTTTACGACACTTTTGAGATTCAAATCCCCAGTGGAAGACTGTGGCAAGTGGCCAACATACTGGAAATATCAGAGGCGATTGTTGCTTTTTTATGCAGTTACCTGTTTGATCAACAAACGAGTGGACAGGATTGTCATTTGAGACACAAGTCGACCAATGATGTGACAGTGGAATTCGGTGAAGCTGGCTGTGCCTCCTCATGACCTATGTTGCCTGTTTGCAAGCCGTTCTATTCAACCTGAAAGTCTTTGTGCACTGACAGCACAGACGTCTCAGGCAGGATATGTACATGTTGCAGTTCTTGAGTCTGACCTTTAGTGATTCCTTGAACCTCATGACGGGTGTACCGTGGTCACTCCACCACTGTTTCAGCTGGTTGTACGGGAGCAATTTGCAGAGCCTGCTGTCCTCTATGCAGAAGGTAGCCCCACCCATTGTAACAGATTCTTGATGAGTTCACACATGATGGGGTGAAGTCGTAGCTATGTCAGAACCTGAAGGTTGGACATTGTAATTTGTCATAGGATGTTTCACATCTTACACAGAAAACACTGGTGGACTTGTTCTGTCCGCTAGATATGTCGTCGGTAGGCGTTCCAGATCTTGCAGCAATGCAGCTGAGAATTCACAACCATTGCTCTGTACATTGTAGTCTAGGTAACCAGTCTGTGGGCATGGGATTTCCCCACGGTTTTTTATTTAAAACGGAGTGCCAGAGGTTGTGCTGGCTTGTGCAATCCGGTATCACCTGGATCTCCAGAGATCTGCTGCTTTCAAAATGCTGTCAGGTTAGCCAGACTTATCCAGTCATGCTGTCTGTGTTGATGACAGCAGATGGCTATGAGGCATTGCCAACAAACGTAAAAGCATGGTCTCGTGCTGAGACGAGACCAGTGGTAAGACAAAAACGCATGTGTGGGAGAGCACATGCACAGCCAGTGCACAGTCTTCTACACAAAATACTAATGCAGAATGTTTGAGACACTGAATGTGACCAGAGGATGTTGCAGGCAGAACAATCTGATGATGTCAAAGCCTGCTGATGTCAAAGAATACTGCTATGGGGATCGGACCACTTCAAGTATGAAGTCAGCCAGAAGGAGAAGCTCGCCATTCCTGGGGATTTCAGTTTGCAGGCAGACATGAACTACTCCTGCTGGCTCCACACCCTTAGCATCATGACACTGGGCGGGGAAAGAATGATGGCTCTGTCTGCACAATGAGAGACGCGACCTCCAGTGCCAGCATCCTCTTCCACGATGCCAGCAACAAGTGAAAAAAAAAACAAACAACAAAAAACAAAACAAAATCCAGAAACAAAACGCTTCATGGATCTCTCATCGCCAGTAGTGGTATCTGTTGGACGTGATATTGTCTGTGACAGAGACAGACGTGGAGTACATACCATTTACTGAAGGATGGGGGCTAAATGGTTGTCTGATCATCGCCCATCATGCAGGTCGAGTAGCCTACATGCAACCCGTATGACCTATCATTGTCAGGTCGCCAGTAAGCTGCCCACCAAAAGAGACCCTGTCGTGCTTTTAAATCACATCACTGGTGTTATGTGGTTCGACTACTGTTTATATCCGGTGCTTGTATGTGCTTGTGTGTGTGTGTGTGTGTGTGTGTGTGTGTGTGTGTGTGTGTGTGTGTGTGTGTGTGTGTGTGTGTGTGTGTGTGTTTGTGCGTGTTTGCATGCGTGTGTGTGTGTGTGTGTGTGTGTGTGTGTGTGTGTGTGTGTGTGTGTGTGTGTGTGTGTGTGTGTGTGTGTGTGTGTGTGTGTGTGTGTGTGTGTGTGTGTGTGTGTGTGTGTGTGCGCGTGCGTGCGTGCGTGTGTGTGTGTGTGTGTGCGAGTATGCGTGCGCGCGTGCATATATGCTTGTGCGCGCCAATGGATTCGTGTGTACAAGAACATAAGCGCTGACGCGTTTGAGTGTGTTTGCGTGTAAGCTGATGTATCACATACGAATATGAAATAATTGCTCATTTTTCTTTTTTCTTCAAACCATAAGACACAGATAAACAAAAGGGTAATCAATCGCCATGGGAAATCAGTCCATGAAATGCTTACAGCCATATAAGCACGCTGAGAAACTCTTAAATTGATTGGTTAATGTTATCGGCTATGCAGTTATAGTTTGCTGCTGTACGCTTATCTCAAAATCTACCTTAACAGCCATTCTCCTGGAAAGGTTTGAGCAGAGCAACTGAACCTGAGAACGTGATCCCACCCACCTCCACCCACCACCACCCCCCCCCCCCCCGCCACCGCCCCGTCCCAGCTTTTGTCTGCCTGTCTGTATGTCTGTCTGTCAATCTCTCTATCTGTGTGTGTGTGTGTGTGTGTGTGTGTGTGTGTGTGTGTGTGTGTGTGTGTGTGTGTGTGTGTGTGTGTGCGTCTTTAGGAAACGTATAAAGATTGATAGAATAAAACAGTGTGTTCACAACTAGACTGTTACAGTTTAACGAAAACACGTCACAGACGTTACTCGTTGTGTAAGTTCACCCGTGGATTTCACAGTGACAATGCAGATGTCCAGGGAATGGGCAATGACTTCTGTATGAAACTGGGAGGTAAGCTGAGTTGTCCGACCCATGAATATAACTTGACCCACGCGTTTAGTGTCATGTCAAATGCAGAGGGATACAACGAATATTATTTGACTGGCGTTTTCTCTTATAATATGTCACTGCCGCCCATGTATAGACAATGTGCAATTTGTGAGGACAAAACTGTTCTTTACCATGCTTTATTTTCGATCGAATATTTTATATATATCTTGGGAAAAGATGCTTTATGGTGTTTGTGTCTCGGAAATATGTAACATTCTTTCAATATTTCTGTAACTTTATCCCCCCAACAGGTGTAATGTGTACATTCAATGAAACTAATGATGTGTCGGACACTTCTCATTTAAAGATTAATTCTTTGACCACCACACCTGCGAAACAACCATCTGTGACAATCTGCCGTGATGGTCATTTTACGTACATATTTTTTCTCTGCCCTCCCAATTCCTATGGAGATTTCTGCCAAACAAATGCGTCTTGTACTTTCTCTTACCGGAATTCGACGACTGATATGAACCCTTGATTCCAGTGAATACAACGCCATTTCAGTAACGTTATTTGAGTGTAGCGATAAAAGTATTGCATTGTCATACACTCTGGTGTGTAATTTCATAAACGAGTGTCAGGATAACAGTGACGAATCCTTCTGTCGTCATTCTCCATGTGTGAACACCTTCACATGTTCCAGTGGTCAGTGTGTGCCCTACCCCAAGATGTGATCAACGAGTTCACTGTTGGGATGAATCAGATGAACACAGTTGTAATGATTTCCATGGTCTATTCATACAGCACGACAACTTCCCCTCTCCTGTTCTTATTAATTTCAATAGTAATTTCATGTTCACCTCCACTCCAATGAATTCCAATGAGTCCTGTCCTGATAGCCATTATCGTTGTCCTGGTAGCTTCAACGATTGTCTGCCTGTCTACACACGATGCAATGATATGTACGATTGTATTGACCACCAGGATGAAGAGGGCTGTGAGGACATGACATGCCCAGGATTTTACGATGTAGATCTTCCAGAATATGCGTGCATAGCGATCATATATGTGACGGCTGGTGTCACTGTCCAATGCGTGATGATGAATTGCTCTGTGACATGACCTGTCCTGTCGACTGCCAGTGTCAAGGTCACACATTTCGGTGTTTCCATCCCTTCATTGCAGCACTCTTTCCTGACCTCCGTTCCCTGGACGCCACAGGGTCTGGCATGACCCTGTCTGAGGTAAGCCGCAATACCTATCTCATTCATTTGGTCCTTGCCCAGTGCTCTTTAAATCACATGCCTAACGTAACACTGACAAATTTAAAGTTCCTTGATCTCCATGGTAACCGATAAGCAAACCAGTTTGGCAGTTTTTCTTCATTTAGAGAATCTAGAAACATTGTCGCTGTCAAAAAACCCTGACCTCACTGTTTATGGATCCGTCTTCTTCTCTTCAACAGAACAGACTCACAGCCATAGATCTGTCGTACACTACACTTACATTGTTTGACGCACAGCTCTTCTCTGCATTCTCTCACATACAGATACTGAATTTAAGTTTCATTTCCATTCACACTTTCCTCAGCAGTTTTCAGTCCATGCCTCATCTGACTGAACTGCACATGGACGGCAGCCCGGTGAAAACGTTTCCAGTGGACATTTTCAGTCATCTTTCCCGTTTGAGTGTTATACACACAGACAACTATAAATTGTGCTGCAGTGAGATTCTGCCTTATGGTTTGATAGCAGTCTGTGCTACGCTCCAAGGATGAGATTTCTTCGTGTGAAGACTTGCTGCAGTCATGGACGTACCGGCTGTTTCTGTGGCTGATTGTCTCTCTGTCTCTAACAGGTAATGTCTTCTGTTTTGGTGCACGTTTGTTTCGAAGAACTATGGCCTCTGCTGGTGGTCATAGCATATTCGTCACCAACCTCACCATGGCGGATTTTCTGATGGGTGTCTACATCAGTATTATTGGGGTAGCTGATGAAAGGTTCAGAGGCAGATATCTCCATTATGACGACAAATGGAAAACCAGTGTGGCATGTAAAGTGCCGGGTTTTTGTCTCTTTGTTCCAGTGAGACGTCAGCTCTGATTATCTGGTTAATCACCCTTGATCGTTTCATTGTCCTTAGATTTCCATTCAGCACTATGAGATTTCAGAAAATGTCTGCAACAATGGCTTGTCTGTTAACATGGATGGTTGGGCTGGTTTTTAGCTCTTTTGCCTTTACTTCCTGTGACATCACATTGGGAGTTTTACAGTCAGACAGGTATATGTATTCCTCTGCCTGTCACCAGACAGGAGTTCAAGGGAAAAGTTTATTCTTTCAGCGTTTTGATAATAATTAATTTCGTTTTGCTTTCATTAATTTTCACTGGCCAAATCTTCATTTACTGGTCTATACAGAGTAATACGTTGAAAACTCACACCACTAAAATGTCACAGGACATGACCATAGCTCAACGGTTGATTAGTGTTGCAGTAAACTGATTTCCTGTGTTGGTTTCCCATTGGACTGTGTGGAATTCTATCACTAACTGGCACTCCCATCCCTGGGGAAATGAATGTGGCCTTAGCTATTTTCGTACTGCCCGTGAACTCTGCTATCAATCCCTTTATGTACACATTTAATACTTTGATGGAAAAAAAACGGAGAAAAGAGAAGGAAGTAAAATTGCATATGTGGCTGAAATCACATCCTGAGGTAGTCGGTGTTTGTCAGGGAATTTAAACATTCAAATAAGAATATTAAACCACAATACATATTTTTTTTTAATCCTTTTTCTCCTCCTAGCTGATCAAAATCTCTTTCTTCTTTGCTGTCTCTGCCTCTTTTGTCTAGTCCGCTGTCGTGTTTGTCCAACAATACAAATCGCTATTGAAAGAAACTGACCAATGAGGAGCAGGCACCCTGTAAAGGTGAGTTCTCAATGCCGATTGAAAGTGCACAAAAAAACAACCCATACCCCCCCCCCCCTTTTTTTTTTTCCTCGGGGCGTATGACCCCACCCCACCTCCACGTGAAAAAAAACACCCAATTATCCCAATAAACCCGCAGAGTTAGGACATAAATATGCAATGAGAGAGGGAACAATAAACAATTACAAAAGCAAGTAGGATAACTCTTGCTCCCACAAGAAAGCAAACACACGCCCGTAATTCCAAAGGAATGCTGCCTACGACACCGAATCGCCTGGCAGATATGACAGCACAGAGATACAGAACAAACGAGGTGACACTCGGGAAGAGGTGCTAACCTCACACCATTTATAAGAAACACAATCATGAATGATAAGAAGAGTATGGAGTCACAATAAATTGTCACAAAAGTTATCATAAGAAAAAACTGGTCTTTATGAACTAAAGACCGACGTAGTCCAGCAGCAATACAACCTGTATCCCTGAAAAAAGACTAGCCTGAAAGCCATTCACATAGCAAGGGCAAGAGATCATCCGAGAAAGCGTGAGAGACCATACAATGAGCTTCCTCTCAGGAAAGGTCTCAGAAGCTTGTGAAACAGTTAAGGTTAAGGACTGTACAGACGCTCATCAGCATAGCGGACCTGACAGTCTTAAAACCAACAATGAAAATCACTGTTGACATTGTCACACCTTTGACTGATGCCATAGCTACGACCACGACCAAAATCACGATCATGACCATCACGACGATCACGACCAAACCCACGATCTCGACGAGGTAGTCGTGACTGCTGAAAAAACGAAGCACTCTTCTCTGCTGCTAAGATGTACCGTACACACGTTGCGTAAAGTTAGAAGGCGATTAATGCCGCTGACGTAAGCATCCCAAGTAGGAAGATCCACGATTGTAAGCTGGCTGACCACAAGAATTCTGAAAAATCCGATTTTGATTAACATCACGTTGCGAGTTACAGATGGCTGACACACTTGCCTCAAAGACGGAATCTTCAAGTTTTTTTGTTTTACACTCCTTTTCCGAGTGTGTAGCTTTATAGAGATCGGCAAGAAGACACGTTTCTCCAGCTTTTGAACAGATTGTTCCTTAAGAACGACAACGAGGACTTTGGAGACACTCTGCAGAATTTGTTCATGAGAACAAGGCCACGAAGGGATTAGAAATCTTCGTCGGTATTGGAACATTCGACCTAATGATAAGAAAATGAGAAGCGCGGGTTAAAAAGGCGGAAGAAGATCCATTTTTCTCATGAGTCTGAAGTTTTCTGGAATCCTTCAGCAGCACATTGAAATCTTTTCAAAAATTCCTTGAGTCGTACTAGGTGACCAACGCAGGTAGAGAGTAAGGGCATTTCCTTTGAAAAGCAACGCAGTGTAGAGGACCTTTTTTTCGCCAGCCACCCGTACTGGCGTGGGACTCAAAGCAACAGAGGAAATCGTCATTCTCATCATTAGATTCATTCAAAATGGAGAACTTGGGCATGTAATGATTTTTAGCAGGTAAGTCTTGGGAACAATGAAGGTCAAATTTAGACTCCTCAGAATCCAACAGAGACTGAGGTGAGCTTTCTTAGGATCAAACTCAACGTGCACATGGAGACACTGTAATTCTCTTTCTTGTGCTTTTTCTTCCATCTCCATCTTC
>JADBJO010032337.1:7500-10000 GCA_016801955.1 Conus betulinus
AATATAAGAATGAATACATCAATAGACCGACAAATACTGAGTGATAAATGCATGGGTGAGTAGGCCCGTAAACGAATAAAAATGCATATATCCAAACGCGCAAAGATATGAATACCTACACACTCAAACACAACACGCACGCACATTTTATACAATGTACACCCACATTTGTGTGAGTATTTTGGAGAGCGACAAGAAAAAAAAAAAATAACATGGAAGAAGAGAGATCAGATAGAAATATCAAACAGTAAAATGAAAATACAGAGAGAGAGAGAGAGAGAGAGAGAGAGAGAGAGAGAGAGAGAGAGAGAGAGAGAGAGAGCGAGAGAGAGAGAGAGAGAGAGAGAGAGAGAGAGAGAGAGAGAGAAATCAGTTTATGTTTTGTTCACGAACTAGGCCAAAGGGACTACATGAACAGCATAATAATAAAAAGAAATGTTTTTGGTGTACCTGTTATCCATCTACAGTAAATAACCAAATTTACAAGAGAATATCGTGTTGCTGGTGACCTGCCTCATACAATCAACCTGATGCATTGCATTTCGTATTGTATGGTCTGATTCCCGTTTTACATAACAATGCACACATAACTAAACTGATTCGGGAATTTATGAAACTGTTGAGGTTGTGTGTTGACTCTGTCAACCATTCTGAAACACGCCAAAAAATGAATCAAAATGAGCGTCGATGTTGATAGTTTCATCTTCTTTTACATTGTACAAAGAAGAGAAGAAACCGTCAGAGAAGAGAAGAGGAGAGAGAGAGAAGAGAGAGAGATAGAGAGAGAGAGAGTGGAGAGCATGGTGTTATTTCATGTTAAGGCCATGGCCCCCCTCATGAAGGGGTAAGTGGACACACCACACACACACACACACACACACACACACACACACGCACGCGCGCGCGCGCGCGCGCGCGCACGCAACACACACACACACACACACACACACACCGCACACACACACACACACACAGGCACACACACACAAACACACCACACACACACACACACACACACACACACACCACACACACACATACGCGCGCGCGCTAGACACAGAGAGAGAGAGAGAGAGAGAGAGAGAGAGCGATAGAGAGAGAGAGAGCGAGAGTTTACAAAGTATGGGGAGGCCCACGCTGAATATAATAAAGCAAAGGTTAGAAAACTTAATGTATAAATACACAGAGCCACAGAGCGAGCGAGCGAGCCAGCGAGCGAGTGAGAGAGAGACAGAGACAGAGACAGAGACAGACACACAGACGAGGGGAAAGACAGAGACACAGAGAGACAGACAGGCAGAAAGACAGACAGGGAGAGGGGGAGAGACAGACAGACAAAGAAAACCCAATCAGAGTGACAAAAAGAGCTCATAACAAAAAAGTCCTTGCAACAACAATAAATACGATGCCTTAGAGAGAATAAGAACAAAATAACAAATAAAAAGAAAGAAAAGACCAGGAAACTTCTACCGCCAGTGGCGAGTGAATCTAAGACAGAAACCAGCTGAAAAACGAGCACCGTTGCTTGAACTAAAATCTGTAGTCAAAAAAAATAAAAGAAAGAAAGAAAAAAGAAAAAAAAGATAAAAGAAAGAGAAAGAAAAGAAAAGAAAAAAAACCCCTCCTTTGGGGGAAGACGAGGAGGGGTCTCACACCAGTCACATCACCGGCCCGGTTCCAATGAAATTGAGACCAGCAATCAGTGACCGCTGACTACTAGGATCCAACTGGTTCGCGCTTTTCTTTGGTGCAAACGAGTAGACTGATGCCGCTCTCCTTAGTTAGAAGACAACTTTTCGTTCCTTGCTGCCGCGCGTAATTCATCTGGTCAAGTTCTAGCGTGGTCACTAAAATGAAATCTTCGTGTTGCTGGAGCCGATCTTGTGGTGGTGTGGATCGTGGCTTTGTGGTGGCCTCTATTTCCGCTGACTGGTACATTCGCCGTCAAGGCGGGCGTATTTGAGAGGATTAAAAGAGAAAAGGCGGTCTCCCTGAATGGCTGTCCAGTATAGCAGAATGGTTGTGTCGTAAAACTGAAGAGTAGAAGTAATCTTAGTTCAGAAACAGAAAACAAGGAAACAGAGAGGCAGACGAGAGAGAGAGAGAGAGAGAGGAGAGAGAGAGAGAGGGAGAGAGAGAGAGAAAGAGAGAGGAGAGAGAGAGAGAGAGAGAGAGAGAGTGAACACTGAACACTGAACACTGAACACTGAAATGTTTTAATGATCAGGCCATTGGCCCATATCATGGAGTGTCAGCATGACTTTGCGGTTATTAGGTTGCAAATATGCATATGCAAAATGTTTAACAAATACAATCAATTACAATAACTGATTCACTACAATACTGAGTGACGATATGAAGCAGTAACAAAACAACAAGAACAGAATTGTAGTAATGAAGAAGAAGAGAAGAAGAAGAAGAAGAAGAAGAAGAAAGAAGAAGAAGAAGAAAAAGGATGACTGGTAATCATCCTCATCATTGTCATTATCATCATCATCAT
>JADBJO010032338.1:5000-10000 GCA_016801955.1 Conus betulinus
ACTACCTTAAGGCTGAAGATGCCAAAGAGAAAACCGTACTGCCTTAAGGCTGAAGATGCTGAGAGAAGGAGAGAGAGAGAGAGAGCGAGAGAGAGAGAGCGAGCAGCACGGCTCAAAATGCAGACTTGTGCACGCACGCACATATTACACACACACTGGCACACTCTCCTAAGCTAAGGCGACCTTTAGGCTGAAGATGCCGAGAGCACAGAGAGAAAAACCGTACTGCCTTAAGGCTGAAGATGCCAAGAGGAAAAGCGTACTACCTTAAGGCTGAAGATGCTGAGAGAGAGAGAGCGCCACGGCTAACTGCACACACACACACACACACACACACACACACACACACACACACACACACACACACTTCCCACTGACTTAAGGCTGAAGATGCAGCAAAAACCAGCCCTTGAGGTATATATGTATATATACCTATAAATATATGTACACGTCTTCGTCCTGATCATCACAAGGTGAGACAAACAACAGAAATGATCATGAACTTGTGGCGTCTCTCTTGCCACTCGCTTAAGGCTGAAGATGCTACTCACTTAAGGCTGAAGATGCATCAAAACCAGTGAGCCCTTCAGCTACACCTGAAAGTCTAGACAGGTGTGTCATGGTCCTGATCATCACAAGCTGAAGAACAACAAGAAGGAGAAGGAGACACAATGATGATGATGATGATGATGAATGAAGACACCAGTTGCGTCTCTGGGCCCCGCTCACTTAAGGCTGAAGATGCAGGAAGCCTGCCATGCCAAGAGATCGACATGTGTATGCGCATATGTCATGTCCTCATCATGGCAAGATGAAGAAGAAGAAGAAGAGAAAATGAATAGAAAGGATGATGAGGACCTGGTTGCACCAGCTGTGTTGTCTCTCGGGCCGCTCACTTAAGGCTGAAGATGCAGGAAGCCTGCCATGCCAAGAGATCGACATGTGTATGCGCATATGTCATGGTCCTCATCATGGCAAGATGAAGAAGAAGAAAAGAAGAAGAGAAAATGAATAGAAAGGATGATGAGGACCTGGTTGCACCAGCTGTGTTGTCTCTCGGGCCGCTCACTTAAGGCTGAAGATGCAGGAAGCCTGCCATGCGAAGAGATCGACATGTGTATGTGCATATGTCATGGTCCTCATCATGGCAAGATGAAGAAGAAGAAGAAGAAGAGAAAATGAATAGAAAGGATGATGAGGACCTGGTTGCACCAGCTGTGTTGTCTCTCGGGCCGCTCACTTAAGGCTGAAGATGCAGGAGCCAGCCAGGCCCCCCCCCCTGCCATCCGGGTCCACGTCCACGTGAAGATATATGCCTGTATGTGCATACGATCATCACGTGATGAAGAAGAGGAAGGAGTAAAAGACTAGAAATGATGGTGATGAGCTGGTTATAACAGCTGTGTCTGTCTGGCCACTCACTTAAGGCTGAAGATGTTGCTTGGGGGGGAGGGGGAAGACCGGAGGCCGAAGATGCAGCACCAACCCACCCACCCCCACCCCCAAAAGAAGAAGAAAAACAAAAACAACACAGAGACAAAAGAGAACAGTAATAATGGCAATATTAATAATAATAACAATAATGATAATACCTATAGCAGTCACAATATCACAACAATAACAATGACCATAAAGATAGTAATAACAATAATGATAATAATGATAACAGTGACAGCAACAACAGCACATACAATTATAACAATAAGAGTCATAACAAATAAATAAAGCAATCAATAAATAAATAAATAAAATAAATTAATAAAAATAATGACACTAATATAACGAATAGAGAACAACGATAATTCCGAGAATGTACTGGTAGTAAATAGCAATCAGACAGTGAGAAGAACGACATAAGGAATTATAACGATAAGAATCATAATATGTAACAAATAAATAAATAAATAAATAAATAATAAATAAATAAATAAATAAATAACAACTGGTATAGAGAATAACGAGAATATATTGGTAATAAACAACAATCGAGAGAGTAAGATGAGGAAAACACCCCACCCCCCCCCCAAGGAAAACCCATTGGGGGGGGGGGGGGGGGGGGGGGGGGGGGGGGGGGGGGGGGGGGGGGGAGGGGGGGGGGGGGGGGGGGGGGCAGGGGAAGGACCTATCAAACGTGACCCTCTGGGCAACTACAAGTCACTGTCAGTCATACCAGACTTCTCGGCAAGGCGCCAGAGCAGGAAAGGCGGGGGCGCCGCCACGTTAAGGCTGAAGATTAGGTAGCGCGGCCGTCATGAGCTTCCGCAGCGGGTTGGAAGTTGCTTAAGGTGTGGGAACGGGCGGCGAGCTGAATCGCGGCCGGGTCTCGCCCGGCTGCTCGCCCCCGCGCGTCCGCCCCGTTCCGTACACGCATACTCCTTCGGCATTTACGCGAGCGCTCGGCGTGCGAGGTCTGAGCCGGTGGCGGCGGTAAAGGGTGCGCGATAATTGATCGATCCCGCCACTCCGGCTGCAGCGCTTCCCGCTTGCGCCGAGTCCCAGTGTGAGTTCGAACGGCTGCCGCGGTTACTCTCCGACGGACACGTTGGGTCTCTGCGCGGTCGGCGTCTTGACGGTCCGTAGATGGTGGCGTGCCATCGGTGACGACGGTGGGAGAGCGACCTCGCCGGTTCTCTCCAACCCGGAACGGGGCCCTAGGTGCGTGGGACAGGAGGCTCCCTCCCCTTCGGCCTCAGAAAGAGTAACGCCTGGTTCATCTCGCGAAGGACGCGCCCCGTCCCATCGGGTCGTGGTCCGGCACGTGGTAACGAGCAGGCGAGGCGAGGCGTTCGGGGACAGGCTCCGTTCTCCCCCCTCCCCTGCTAGACCGGCCCTCCCCGAGTTTTGCTGCTGCTGTCTCGGGGGCTGGCGTCGGTCGGACCGAAGAAGGATTCTCGCTTGCGATTGGGCCCTGAATCTGTTGTCCGCCGCCACCGCAGTCTCTGGTGAAGACCGACTCCGCGCGCTGCTTGCGCCGGCTCGCTAACGCGGATCGCCCACGGACTCATCATCTGTGAGAGCGGTCCCACCGGCAAGCCTGCATCGGCCGCTGTGCTGGTTCTTCTGTCCGACAAGGGATCAGGAGGAGGAGGACACGCAGAACACGGGTTGCATTCTGGTTGATCCTGCCAGTAGTCATATGCTTGTCTCAAAGATTAAGCCATGCATGTCTAAGTTCACACCCTCGTACGGTGAAACCGCGAATGGCTCATTAAATCAGTCGAGGTTCCTTAGATGATCCAAATCTACTTGGATAACTGTGGTAATTCTAGAGCTAATACATGCCGACCAGCTCCGACCCCCCCGGGGAAAGAGCGCTTTTATTAGTTCAAAACCAGTCGGGTTCTGCCCGTCCTTTGGTGACTCTGGATAACTTTTTGCCGCCGATCGCATGGCCCCGAGCCGGCGACGCATCTTTCAAATGTCTGCCCTATCAAATGACGATGGTACGTGATCTGCCTACCATGTTAGCAACGGGTAGCGGGGAATCAGGGTTCGATTCCCGGAGAGGGCATGAGAAAAACGGCTACCACATCCAAGGAAGGCAGCAGGCGCGCAACTTACCCACTCCTGGCACGGGGAGGTAGTGACGAAAAATAACAATACGGAACTCTTTTGAGGCTCCGTAATTGGAATGAGTACACTTTAAACCCTTTAACGAGGATCTATTGGAGGGCAAGTCTGGTGCCAGCAGCCGCGGTAATTCCAGCTCCAATAGCGTATACTAAAGTTGTTGCGATTAAAAAGCTCGTAGTTGGATCTCAGGCATGGGCGCACGGTCCGCCTCGCGGCGGTCACTGTGTGTATTGATTCCCATCCTACGCTTCCCGTTGTTCAGCCCATGGTGCTCTTCATTGAGCGTTTTGGGTGGCCGGAACGTTTACTTTGAAGAAATTAGAGTGTTCAAAGCAGCAGGCAGGTCGCCTGAATAATGGTGCATGGAATAATGGAATAGGACCTCGGTTCTATTTTGCTGGTTTTCGGAACACGAGGTAATGATTAAGAGGGACAGACGGGGGCATCCGTATTGCGGTGTTAGAGGTGAAATTCTTTGATCATCGCAAGACGAACTGCGAAAGCATTTGCCAAGCATGTTTTCATTAGTCAAGAACGAAAGTCAGAGGTTCGAAGACGATCAGATACCGTCGTAGTTCTGACCATAAACGATGCCAACTAGCGATTCGCTGGTGTTGCTTCATCGACTCTGCGGGCAGCTCCGGGAAACCAAAGTTTTCGGGTTCCGGGGGAAGTATGGTTGCAAAGCTGAAACTTAAAGGAATTGACGGAAGGGCACCACCAGGAGTGGAGCCTGCGGCTTAATTTGACTCAACACGGGAAAACTCACCCGGTCCGGACACTGTAAGGATTGACAGATTGATAGCTCTTTCTTGATTCGGTGGGTGGTGGTGCATGGCCGTTCTTAGTTGGTGGAGCGATTTGTCTGGTTAATTCCGATAACGAACGAGACTCTAGCCTACTAAATAGTTCGCCGATCCTTCATGCGTCGGCGCTAACTTCTTAGAGGGACAAGTGGCGTTTAGCCACACGAGATTGAGCAATAACAGGTCTGTGATGCCCTTAGATGTCCGGGGCCGCGCGCGCGCTACACTGAAGGAATCAGCGTGGCTTTCTCCCTGGCCCGAAAGGGTTGGGAAACCCGTTGAATCTCCTTCGTGATAGGGGATTGGGGCTTGAAATTGTTCCCCATGAACGAGGAATTCCCAGTAAGCGCGAGTCATAAGCTCGCGTTGATTACGTCCCTGCCCTTTGTACACACCGCC
This sequence comes from Conus betulinus, assembly GCA_016801955.1. NCBI lineage: Eukaryota > Metazoa > Mollusca > Gastropoda > Neogastropoda > Conidae > Conus > Conus betulinus. The sequence continues at coordinate 9,779 of JADBJO010032338.1, forward strand.
CGTCGCTACTACCGATTGAACGGTTTAGTGAGGGCCTCGGATTGGACTCGCCCGCCCTTCACCGGGCGGCGCCGCTGTTCCGAGAAGACGCTCGAACTTGATCGTTTAGAGAGAAGTAAAGTCGTAACAAGGTTTCCGTAGGTGAACCTGCGGAAGGATCATTACCGGTTACCCAGCTGCTTACTGTGCGCGCAGTACAGCAGATGAGACGCTCATGTCACC
>JADBJO010032339.1:0-15798 GCA_016801955.1 Conus betulinus
TCAGCTTCCATGATCGCCTTGGAAGTGTCATGTGTGCTCGGCCAGGTTAAAGACAGCGCTGAAACTTGAACTGGGATTGCTACACGATTTGTTCATGTGCTGAAATTTTTTTTTTTAAATCAGCCAAACTTCTGTATGTTCACATTTATCTATTTCGCAACATATCAAACCAATGTAAGCCTACATTTTGGACAATATTGTTTATACTGCGAAAGGGTCATCATCAAATGTTTGACTAAATGGAGAATTGAACCATGCACTGATCACATTCAGCCCCCTTCCACCCTCTTTCCTGGATGTTTGAATAATGATCTTCACTTGAACATTAAAGTGTGTTCTGTAGTGTAGTGCAGTGCTGAGCTCAATATTCCACACCTTAGGAATCTGGTCGGCGCACAGCGTTGGCCGAGTTTTGTCAGAAGTGACGTCACTTCAGCATGTGCTGTACTCTTTACATGAGGGTGCCGTCTCTCACGAATGGACTGACGCTAAACGTTCACTAACACAAAATAGCTGACAAGCCCACAGCGCATCTGTCACCTGTTTCTATTCACATTTACTCTTGATGTGTTGCAGTATCTGGCGTATTCCACGGGGAGGACCAAGGAGGAGGCAGACTCTTACTTCCAGAGGTGGCAGAGCTTCCTGTCCCTCTGCCGGGAAGAGTGGCTGGCGGGGAGGCTGGACGTGACGGCGGAGGAATGGCCGTGCAAGTGGTGCGGGGAGGCCTTCCACTCTGAAGGGATACTGGCCTCCCACTACTACAAGGAGCACCACGTGTCTCCATCCTCCTATCCCATCACTCCCGTCATTACCTGGAAAACATGACTTTGGAGAGTGAGTGGGAAGAGGGCAGGGAGGATGACAGTAAACAGCCTCCCTCCCCTAAGGGGATGGAGACCAAAGCACGGCCAGGGCGGAGGGAGAAAACCCAACCAGCAGCAAAGAGATTCCCGTGCAAGAGGTGCCAGGAAGTCTTCTCTTCGGTGAAGACCCTGGCATCTCATTTCTCCAGAGCGCACGGGACATCCAAACACACCTCTGCCTCCACCGCCGTCTCCTCACCTTCCTCCTCTGCCACCGACTCCCCACCTTCCTCCTCTGCCACCGACTCCTCCTCTTCGTCCTCCACCGCTGTCTCCTCTAAATCAAGACCCCGCTGTCACCCCTACCGAAGGCCAGAGCAGTGACACTGTGTCCCTCCTTCAAGGACAAATCGATATTTCCATCTGGCATGATGACTGGCAAGAAGGCTTGGAGGCGTGTGGTGTGTGTGTGTGTGTGTGTGTGTGTGTGTGTGTGTGTGTGTGTGAAAAATGAGAAATGAGATGCCAGGGTTTTCACCGAAGAGAAGACTTCAGTACAGTTAAGATGTAATTTGTTTTATTGTTACGATTTATGATTTTATTTTTTTACTTATAAATGTCAAATGTTTCCCTGTAAATTTTCCTGTATGATTTGTATGTCATTCTTATGTTATTTGTATTCTGACAGTAAATGGTTTAAGTCAGTCAGTCAGTCAGTCTCCGTGTGTGTGTGTGTGTGTGTGTGTGTGTGTGTGTGTGTGTGTGTGTGTGTGTGTGTGTCCGCGCATGCGTGCTTGCTTGCATTGCATGTGTGTGCGTGCGTGTGTGTGTGTGTGTGTGTGTGTGTGTGTGTGTGTGTGTGTCGGTCACTTCTACGTGTTGCTATCCTCTGACCTACTGAAACGATAACAACAAAACTGGACAACCTGAAGTGGACCACCCCCGTCCCGACCCACCCACAAACCCTTCTCTTCCGCAAAGGCATGTGGGTGTGCGTGCGTGCGTGCAAGCGTGCAGTATGTGTGTGTAGACGTGTGTGTGTGTGTGTGTGTGTGTGTGTGTGTGTGTGTGTGTGTGTGTGTGTGTGTGTGTGCGCTCGCCCCGGTCACTTCCTACGTTTTGCTATCTTCTTTCTGAAGCAGTAACAACAGAACTGGACAGCATGAAGTGGGCTGCCCACGCCCCTACCCCATCCTCACACTTTCCCCTTCCATCAATTTCAGTTAAAGAACTTTAAAAAAAAAAAACAGAAGGAAACAAAGATCATCTTCCTGAACATTCCTTTTCTTCAACATCAAATTTCCGCTTTTAGACGATTTCAGACTCACGCTATGCCACATGCACTAAAAATCCTCAGGGGTTCGAGCTTTTCGGGTGAGCCAATGCTACCCGTGTAGAGTCGGGTGGCCGCCATTCCATACCCTGCAGGCCACACACCACAATTACAACATGCACCTAGATGCTAAGTGATGGAAATGTTTGAGTCATACCACAGTACTAAAATAACATCAGAATTATACTGAACACTAGCTCACAAACAATAACCCCGACCCCCTCCACCCCATAATAAAATCAGATATATTAAGATATTTCTGTCGATCACGTCACTGACAGTCTGTTACACATTAGCGAACTCCTAACTGAAGTCAGGATTCAGACTATATCACTTGCTCACCATCCTGTCTTTGTACTAACTAGGTTTTCTTAATTAATGCTATCCTGTCTTTCTAATTCGTTTGCTTGAAACCACGCACTGTTTTACACCTACCTGCATGTTCCCCTCCCACCACCTACCCTCTGTGTGTGTGTGTGTGTGTGTGTGTGTGTGTGTGTGTGTGTGTGTGTGTGTGTTGTTGTTGTTGTGTTGTGTTGTTGTTTTCTTCTTCTTCTTCTTCTTCAATTTAACGGCTTCCCATTTAAAGTGATGCAGACGTGATTGTGTAATGGTATATGTGTGTGCGTGCATGCGTGCGTGCGTGCGTGCGCGTGTGTGTAAGTAATTTCTTTTTGTAATGAAGGGTTGTTGAAAGTTAAAGATAAATTCCTACTGGACTGTCTAACAGATGTGGGCGTAACGAACAAAGAAAAGCATAATTCGTTAACATCCAATTAGTTAACATTTCATGTCATGTCAGTGGAGTCGATCTCTCATGTGAAATATTAGTACCAGCCTTGTACGCTGTATTCTTTACTCTTGGACAATCTAGTAACAGGTGACGTACACTAAGAGTTTTCCCATACACACGTGTAAGATTTTTGCTGTATTTGAACCAAAGTGAATTCAAACGCATCCTATGAATTACAGTTACTACCTATCTAGATATCGGACTTTCGAATTTGTTTATTTGAGTCTTGGGGTGGATGTCAGGATTTGGTTGTATACAACTGTGATAATATTTTATAAATTCTCATTTGGAAAATCAATGTAAGGATCATCTTCAAATTTTTTTTACAGATGGCTCAGTGTTAGATGATATATAAACAGGAGCAGCTTTATAATACCAAAATTAAAAGTGGAGAAATTATATTATCTTGGCAAACATTTGTCAATGTTTACTGCAGAATTAGTTGCTAATGTCCCTAAAGTATGTTTTAAATTCTTCCATAGACAATTGCCAACTTTTACTGCAGTGATTCGAAGTCAGCGCTTTCTGCCTTACAATTCTTTAAATCCAAAGATCTGTTGTCAGACTGTTACAGAAATTAATTACGTGATACATCTCCTATAGATGAAAAGAATAAATGTGACTTTCTTTTGGGTGCCCCCACATTGTGGAATGTCAACAAATGAGAAAGTTGACCAAGCTGCTCGGAGAGCAGCTCGCCATATGAAGGGCACGATTGCACTGAACATTCCGATAGACCTACCAGAATGTTATACTTCGATTAATAGAGCATCCTTTAACAGTTTCAAGAGGTTACAGAAATACAGTGTGTGTGTGTGTGTGTGTGTGTGTGTGTGTGTGTGTGTGTGTGTGTGTAGATATGAACAGCAGGGTTCAAAAATTAATTTCAGCTACAATGAAACAAAAATGAAAATGTTGGTTGTATCTATCAAAAAAAAAACCCAAAACTCAAGGCTTTGATATATGGGTTTCTGATGTTTTACCTGGTGTAAAACACACCCAAAAATCCATACACAACGACTCTTCCTCATGTCGTCCCCCCCCCCCCCCCCCCCCCCCCTCCCCCCTCCATTTCCCCGTAGCCCCCGCGCCACTCCACATTCTCTCCCCCTTTTCTACAGACACACCACTTTTGTTAAGTATCAACTCCGGCAACTGAGGACTTGTTGGGGCCCACTGTTTACAAGCGGCTCGATCGTCCTCGCCTTGTGCTGGGCGATTGACAACAGCTGATTGCTGATTATCATCACTGTACAAACTGCGAGGGGATAAATGTTCACTTATCTCCCCCTGTGAATGTGGAGTAAAGGGAGAGGGGGTAAGGAGGGGACGGGGTGGGTCGGTAGGAGTGGAGGGAGGCGAGAGGTGCAGGTGGGATCGAGAATAGAATTTGATAACAAAAAAAGATTTTAGCTGCAAACTCTCACACCACACCCACACCACACACACACACTCCTTTATCTTAAAGCTTTCTTTCACTTTTTTCTTTCTATTTCTTTTACTCTGGATGTAAATTGCTTCCCCCAGTCAATCGTGAAGACTTTTTCCCTGGTTGAAAGTCGACTTCAGTAGCATGGCTGATGAACTTGTTCAAAACGCTGAATTTTGACCAGCTACAGTGGTGCAGTGGTAAGCGTTGCGGAACTACGAACTGCAAGGACGTGGGTTCGATCCTCATCATAGGCATTCTTTATGTTTTGTGTTTTTAAGGGCCTACTCGTACCCAGAACTGTGTGTGGTATGGGGTTGAGATGGAAAGACTGGAATCACACACTTTACTTACATCCACTTCAATGGATGCGTCTTCGAGTGATGCTCAAATTTCCTGACCACCTCAACAGGTGTCTGGATTACTGGACCTGCTTAACTTCAGAATATATTATTTAAGAAAGCACATACTCTTATCATCATCTTTATCTCCAGACAAATGTGTCCAAATCGTGGTATGGAAGGAGACAACAGCAAAGTCGTGAACTCAACTTGTTCACTGGATACACAACTGCTGTGCTGTAATTCACCCAACAAGCCAGACACTCAGGCGGCACACTGGCGAATGAACGCGTGTTTCATAAGAAATGAATCTGTGTCGTCTGCTGATGAAAATCAAGACGCACTGTCCCATTGTTCGTTATTTCTGATTGAAATGTTTAGCTTGCCTACAAAAAAAAAACGTTATGTATGTATAAACAGCCCACATATAGCCAGCCATCACTTTCCATTTTATAAGATTACATCATTTTAATGTAACAATTCAAATCAAAAACATGTAGCATCTATTCGTATTCCATTATTTCTCTCATGAGCGCATTCCCACCAGTGTTGTATGCAGTTGTATAGAAAGCTGGTGGTCTCACTCCAGTAACTTCCTGTTCATATCTGGAGACTAGCCACCACATACAGTCTCTCACGGCCTAAACCTTCAATTCAGAACGAATCTGTTTACAGACTATCAAGTAAAACGCCGTCCACCCCACACCACACCACCCCCAATCAACTGCTCAAAAACAAAAAGCAACCCACTGACTGACTGACTGAAACCAATTTATTGTCAGATTAACTCAAAGTTGTACTGACAAAGCAACACACACACACACACACACACACACACACACACACAATGAATAAAAAAAATACTAGTCAGTCAATGACATAGTTAGCACGAGTGTGTAGTGATATCCATGTCAGCAGAGGGACAAAGCGTTAAACACACGAGGCATCCAACCTCGTCACCACAGAACTTGAAGAGCTCCTTGAAGTGACTGCCTGGGTTGAAAGGGAAGTTCACACATATTCTCATCATGGAACTTGAAGAACTTGAGGTGACTGGCTGGGTAGACCAGTGAAGTTGAAACGAAACCTTACCAAGGAACCTTAAGTACAGACAGTGACAGGTTGGGTAGATCAGGGAGGTTCACACAGACCCTCATCAGTCACTACCTCAGAACCACTGCAGACAGTACAGCATCAGTATCCACAAACCGACGCCCGCAGCATACATCCTTACGTTTACAATTCTTGATGTTTGCTCTACGTCTTGTTTCCTCACAAACATGGGACAGTTTTTTCGCATCTTTGTCTTACTTTGAACAATAAACGTTCCATCATTTGGCGGTTCCTAATTTCTTACTATAAACCGGTAGCAAATCTGAATTTTCCACAAGTATTGCGCATTTTTCTATAAATATGATATCATTACAGAGTTTACACTTTGTCATCCTATTTGATTTTGATATTGGAAAAAAAAGCCTTGTATTTATTGGTGATTTTTTTCTTTGTTGGAAGCGATGAGAGGTGTTGAGATACACACCTGAAGGGTTTGACATGTACGGTTTTGGGTGTGCATAAGAGAGGGTCAAAAAGAGCGAGATGGAAAGCTTCTAATCAGCTGTGCAAAGGTGAGAGTTAGAATATCAGCTGTTTATCTGATAATCTGTAAATGTGAGATAGCATTTCAAGTGCCTGCATCACTGTATCATTCTACGGTCAGTGCAGCGTGGAGGAAAACAGAGATAAGGGGTATAGAGTAGGAAAAGGTAGTGGATGACACTCGTGAGGGTGATGGAGTGAAAAGGGTAGATGGACATAGATAAAGCTAGCTGGCTCATTATGCTAGTCCCTTCAATCGATGTAAGATGGTATGACCCGTAACTACATAATCATACAGGATTAGGGATTTTGAGAGGGAGGAGGGAGGGGGGGGGGGCGTGTCTACTGGACGTCCTCCCATGGTTAAAAGAAAAGACACATGAAGGGAAAAAAATGAGAGAAAAAAAGAAAGAAAATGTAATCAAAAGATATATCAAAAGAAAAAAAAACAGCAAGGAATAGATACATTTGTGTGTTGTGGACAACCGTGTCTGCTCCAAGCGACCCCATTTTGTCCCCCCCCCCCCCTCCGCCCCTGACCCCTTCCCTCTTTCCCAATGTATCCATCCCTCACCATCCACCCTTCTTCCTGTCCATCCACATTCTTCTGTCCATCCCATTGTTCATCCCTTAACCCACCACTGCTTATCTCCACACCCTCTCCCCTTATTCTCCTCCCCTCCTGTGCAAACACAGGTGACTTGAAGGTCCACCCTCAAGGCCTCTTTGGGTGTAAAGTCCACACTGTATTAGTGTCACGTGTGGTCATTTTCGCTCTATGTTGCCTTTCTTGTTCATCACGTGGTACTATTCGTCAACTGCCACTGTGGGAATCGGCTGCAGACGACGTTAGCCATTCACACGGCAAGTGTTCGAAAGGATACGAAGACACATTCGGTTGGTTTACTTTTTCTGTGTACGCTGCAACTACGACTGCAAACAACTGATTGTCATGGAGAGCCCTGAAATGGTGAGCAACTTGATTCAGATTTTGTCTATATTCTTTAAGTTGTATGGGTTGCATTGATTTTTTATGTGCTTTATATATACGCGTATTCATTCAAATGTTTCTTTTTACTTCAGCAAATTACTTTTCTTTGCTTTTTGTATATGTTTTTGCTTTCTATCTTTCATTTTGTGACTCACATGATTCACAACGTCAGTCAGTTGTTTTGGGGTTTCCGTCATATGTTCTTTTATTTGCGTGTTTGTCGGTTTTTCACATTGTTCATTTATTCCTTCAATGGCCGTTTGATCAAACTGACTCCTTCCGTCTTTTAATTCGCCTCTCCTATTACGTTCGCCTCTTTCTTTTCATGAGGCAGTTTCTATCCTAATTCACTGATCGAATTAAATGACTGGAGACTGAACGGGCGCGAAAAAAAGGTTTACAAGTTGCTACACGCACAATGTATAAAAGCATCCAGTGCGTGTTTTCGAGGCTACCACTTTCCACCAACTGAAGAAAATTTAAAACTGAAGAAACTGCGGGAGGAAAAATTGTCGTCGGTGCAAAAAAAGTCAGCGAATTCAAGTAGCGAAATTCGCGTTTTCTATACTCGAGCAGACCCACGAACATTATGAGATCTCGTGGGAGAGGACGGTCACCATTTCATCACAATACATCGCAAGATGCTGCGAAAGTTAAAGAGACTGACAGAAGCCGAATGAATTTTCCCGGTCCCGGCTGGACCGTAATGTGGACAACACATCACTTAGTTTTTTTTTTTAATTTTTCTCACGTCGATGGCGCCACTTTGAACGCACGGTTTAAAATTCCCGCTTTTCGTCGGTGGGAACCAAATCTGACTAAAAAGATCGGGACACACAAAAAGCGAACACCGGGTGTTATGGAGTGTAGGCTGCAAGTGTGTCAGCTATCTAAAAAATATTCCAGCTGACCTACTGACAATTTTTTTTTGGCCATGTTACAGTGACCACATTTTTCTTTTTGTCTTTGAAGTCATTCAAAAATGTTCCCTAATCATATATATTTGTACTTACACGTTGTTTATATGTTACACGCTATTTCATGTGATCAGGCACGCACGCGCGCGCGTGCGCGCCACGCGCACACACACACACACACACACACACACACACACACATTGCCGTCAGTGCGGGTATAGTTGTGCGTATAGTATAGCACTGGGCCTTGTTCTAAAAAAAAAAAAAAAAAAAGAAAGAAAAAGAAAAAACGAAACACACACACACACACACATGGAACATCCGATGCGGAAAATAAGTCGGTGATTGAATGCAACAGTATATCTGAACTCCGACCAATATTTGCACCTATACAAGTCTCGCTATATCAAGTTGTGTATTCATATACGAGAGAGTAGAGAGAGAGAGAGAGAGAGAGAGAGAGAGAGAGAGAGAGAGAGAGAGATGATGACGATGATGATGATGATGATGATGATGGAAGTTTCCAGTGAAAATGGGAGGACAACATGAAAACAGTGCTTTATCCTCCCCCGCTCCCCCGTTTCCTTTATCTCAAAAAACCACTATCCACTTAAAGTAGTCAGCGGAGAAAACAACATTTTAACTGGGATTGCAATATGATTTGTTCATGTTTTATTCAATATTTTTTTCTAATGTTTATGCATAACATTTATACATATTTGTTCACACTGCGCGCGTAAATCTATCCATTATTTCTGTAATCAAACAAAATGTGCATGTTGTGCGAGTGCTGTTTTCATTGCTGATAACTTCAAAGCCATTTTGAGATATCTGACTACATGGATCATTGAATAAAAATTATTACTGATAACATTCAAACACTTCTCTCTGTCTGTCTGTCTGTCTCTCTCTCTCTCTCTCTCTCATGCACACACACACCACACACACACACACACACACCACACACACACACACACACATTGTTAAAATACACTTGTAAAAAAACTCCATTCAGAAGTCTGGTGCCGATGAAATTTGTGAAGTTAGCAGTACAGTCAGTTGCTGAATACTGGTAATTACCTAGGGAACTTCATCCATCTTCTAAAACTGTGGACTGCACATTCAACTTTTCAATACTGTTATTTACCTAGAGAAAATACATCTTCCTTAAAGCTCTGTATGTGGAGCTTCTTGGAAAACGTAATGAGACTGAGACAGAGAGAGAGAGAGAGACAGAGAGAGAGAGAGAGAGAGAGAGAGAGACAGACAGACAGACAGACAGAGAGAGAGAGAGAGACAGACAGATAGAACTTAGAAGTCGGATGGTTTATTCATGTTAAGGTCATTGCCTTTTCTGAAGTGGGGTATGGAGAACACAGTAGCTGTATATGCATTTTACAGAAGTCTAGAAAAAACTGGATGGACTTTCTCTTACGAAGTCATAACTGATCAAAACTGAAATGCCTTGAACAAGCAAATTGAGATATTTCTGACTATGCATTCTTTCTGAGATGCGATAAACAGACTTCATCGAAATTGACAGGGATCCATGGAAAATTTTGTTCGTATGCATCGCGCGCTCTTCGACTAGATAATTTACAGCAGCCTAAAACAAAATGCACTTCGTCTTCTTTTCCATTTTTGCATTGTGGACAAGTCAAATCCATCCCAGTATGTTTACTGTAACAACACCTGTGCTGTGCAAGGTCTGAAAGACCCAGTCTAAATTTGGTCATAATAAATTCTAAGTGTTTCTCGATATCCATTGGCAGTTAAAGTTTGACATCGTATACTGCACACAATGTCCCATACATGGAAATCTATCGCTAGTTTGACATGAAAGTCCTGTTCCTGCCAACTGCATGCAACCAATCTGTCTTTAAATTCACGTGGAAACAATCGATCATTTTGCATACCTTGATTCATCAAAACATAACCAAATCCAAATGGATCTCATTTACAATTAATATTTGAAACTCAATTTTTTTGCACTTGCACCTAGGTCGTAAAGATCAGTTAGGCTTTCCTTGGCAATTCTTGATAATTCATTTCCGTTAATTTAACCCGGTACTAAATACAGTTTGATATAAAACGTCAACAAATCAGATATCTACTGGTCTCCCCATTCACAAAGGCATTAGGTGTTTGCATTCCAACTCCTAAAACGCTATACGGGGGCGGGAGCGAGCGAGCGAGCGCGAGCGAGAGAGAGAGAGAGAGAGAGAGAGAGAGAGAGAGTTGATGAAATATTTTTCAAAAAAAGAAAGAGAAAGAAATAGAGAAGGAGTATCACCCTGAACGTTCGCTCTCTTTAATATTAAAATTTCACCTTTACACGAGTTTTTACTCGCACTTTTAGACATGCATTCCAACTGAATATTGTTAAGATGTTCGCGCTTTTCGTGTGCACCTATGCTACCCGTATACAACCAAGGAACCATCATTCCATCACCTGCTAGCCACAGGCCACAGTCAAAACATGCTCCAAACGATAAACAGACAGACAAGACAGGCAGATAAGTAGACAGATATGACGAGTGGAAATCAATTTCAGACACAATAAATCTTTTGAAAATCTTCTGCTTGTGCCTGTCTATATGGGCAACAAAAAACTACTCACGGGCGTTGATGTATGGATCTCTGGTGTTTTACCTACATGTGTTCTTTCTCACGTCATCCCCTCCCCCCATGGATTTTACACACAAAACGTTATAATTTCATCTACCTCCCACCCTTCCCACCCCACCCCTTCTTCGTCCATGTTAAAGTCCTCTATAACATTTTTGTTGTTGCTTTCTTTCCTTTCTTTTTTCTTTTTTGTCTGTCGTGTATGTCTGTCTGTCTCTGTACACCGGATGTAAATGGCCCCACGATTTATTGTAAAGACACTTCTTTCGGGGTGAAAGTTGACTTCAATAGTACGGCTGAAAAGCTTGTTCAAAACGCTGAATGTTGACCAGCTACCTTGGTGCAGTGGTAATAAGAATCGCGGAATGGCGAACTGGAAGGACGTGGGTTCGATCCTCATAAGAGGCATATATTTGTTTTCAGCTTTTTTTCATTTTGAATGGGCCCGCTTATACCCAGAACTGTGTGTGCTAGGGCTTGAAACGGGACGACTGGACCACAGAGTTGACTTTCATCCACTTCTATGTATCCGTCTCCGAGAGGTGTCGCTCAAATTATCCGATTGTTTTTGCTTGAAGAGTGAAATTTTCCGTAGAGGAAAAATGCAATGAATGCATACATAGCCACATACTGCTTGCAAGCACTTTTCATTGTATAGCATTACAGCATTCTACTGTAACAATTCAAAGCGAAAGATGTAGTATCTACTTGTGTTCCATCACCATTGTCATGAGCACGTTCCCAGCTGTGTTGTAGACAGTTGTGGAGGAAAGCTGGTGGTCTCACTCCTCCAGTCATTTATTTTGATGTCTATAGTCTAGCCCTGAGTTAGAATCTCTCGTGGCATGAACATTCAATTCAAAAACGAAGTATGTGTCAGTCGATTTAAAGAGTTGGTGCTTTGAGTGTGATGTCATTTCTATGCCAACAAGGACAAAGTGTCTAACACTGGGGGACCATCTATGCTCCTCGCCATACAACTTGAAGAGCTCCTTAAAGTGACCGTCCGGGTCGATCAGGGAAGTTCACATTGAGCATCCCTACAGCACCTGAAGAACTGAAATGAAAGTAGATCAGAGAAGTTCATATTGAGCATCCCTACAGCACCTGAAGAATTGAAAGTGACTGTCTTGGTAGATCAGAGAAGTTCACGCTGACCATCACCACAGAACTTGAAAACTCTATGCGACTGGCTGGAGAAATCAGAGAGGTTCACAGTCTCTGACCAAAGAACTTGGAAGAACTCTCCTTGAAGTGACTGACTGGGTAGATCAGGGAGGTTCTCACAGACCTTCACCATAAAACCTGAAGATTTCTAAGTGACTGGCTGGGCAGATCAGAGGTTCTCACAGACCCCTACGTGTCCCTTCCGCGGAACCATTGCAGACAACACGTCAGCAACATTATGAAAAACCCGACGCCAGCACCATGCATCCTAACACATGATTCTTGATTGTTGCTGTACGTGTTGTGTACTCACAAATAGGCACCAGTTTTTTGCGCGTCTTTGTCCCACTCAGAACAATAACACTGCACCATTTGGGTATTTATCATTTGCTGCTGTAACTCAAAAGCTCATCCGAATTTTCCATTAGCTTTGTGCATGTTTGTATATACTTACGATGTCATTTACAGATTTCACGTTTCATTTATTAACCTATTTGGCTACGCCACTTAATAGATAAAAGCCTCGTCTTTTTTAGGATCGTGTTTGGAGGTGGGGTGGGGGGGGCGCGGTGATAGAGACTGGTGGTGAGTGAGGAGTAACATTTTTGCTGTACACTGGAGGATGGAAAGTGTGTGGGTAGGATGGGAAGCTTCTAGTTTGCTGTGCAAAGATTATAATTACAGTACAGCTGTTTTACCTGATGTGCTGTAAATGTTTGATAGCATTTTAAGTGCCTGCACTGTATAGTCAGCACAGCGTGGAGGAACTGATAGATAACAAGTGCAGGTGGGGAAGGTGAGAAGCAATGGGGGGATACTTGTGTGGGCGAAGAGAGCAAGGGGGGTAGCTGGATGTATAGGCAGGTAGCTGACTCAGTGAGGTGTTCCTTGAAATAAAATCTGGATTTGGCCTTTGGGAAACCAGTGATAATTACACAGTGTACTTATTATGGTGGGGAAATGTGTGCACTGGTGTATTTGTCATAATTTCCAACAAAATCGCTCATAACCTTTCCTTCTTCCATCTATACGCACCCCTTTATCACTCCCACTGTTCACCCCCTATCCAACTACCACCACCCTCCGCCACCTTGTGCAAATACAGATGTCCACCCTCCAGAACTTCTTTGGGTGTAAAGTCCACACTGTGTTACGTTATCTCTCCGAGCCTCTTAGTGTCACGGGTGGTCATTTTCGCTCTCAACTTGTTATCTTTCTTAGTCCTCGCGTGGTAATTAAGCCAAGTGCGACTACAAAAACGGTTGCAGAGATCACTTGATATTCACAAGGCAAAAGTACGCAAGACGGAGTTGTTTTTTGTTTTTTCCTTAAACCAGACAATTGCAATTATAAAAAGCACTTCGCCATGGAGAACCCAGAAACGGTAAGCAAGCAGACTCAAACTGTGTGTACAGTTTCAAGTTTATTAGATTTCGCCATTGTTTGTTGTTGTTTCTTTCACATGCCTCAGTATGTTTTTCTTAATTTCAGAAAATCAGTTCGTTGCCCTTTGTGTAGGTTTTGGTTCCATCCTGTCTTTTTTTTTTTTCCTTGAATTCCCAGGAGTAACAATCAGCCTGTGTAATTCTTCTTTTTCGTAGTTTTCATCGAATAACTTTGTGTTCTTGTCGCTTTCACCATCCTTCATTCATTTTTATTCGATGTTTGATCAGTGTTTTTTTTTTTCATCTTACCGTCTTTTACAAACTGCTTTTCCTGTCACCCCCCCCCCCCCCCCCCTTTATCTATATACCTATATCTTTTACCCTTTTTCTCCTCATTCTTTTCCCCCTCATTTTCTCGCTCATTGACTCATATCGTGGTCTAGTGACAAGTCATTTTCATGGAGGCAATTTCTATACTAATTCACTGCATCAACGGCATTTTAGACAGACATTTCAGTACAACATTTCGAGCAAGATTAGTTCTTAGTTAGCACCTTGGTTCGTTAGATTCGCCTGAACAAGCAATTCAAATACATTTTGTGCCGATTCTTGAGAAAATGCTCTGATAATTCCACATTGGTTAGCATTATTCCGAGTGATTTTCTGTTAGAGAAGAAGAGGTTAGTTACTTTCCAAGTAGGGCGAAACAATTTTGGTGGTTGATTGGGAACGCTATAATTTGACTGGAGTATATTGGAGGGGTGTAGATGGAGACAAAAGGGAGTGGGTTATGGGCGTATCATGCGTATCGCGCGTAGAGGTTGTCGATGGATGGAAATGCGTATGCGTGCACGCGCACGTGTGTGTGTACGTGTGTGTGTGCGTGTGTGGTGTGTGTGGTGTGTGTGTGGTGTGTGTGTGTGCGGAGGGGGGGGCGCAGTCGGTGCTCGGTTTTTATATTTGGACAGTTTGCCCTCTATATCAATTAACACTTTTATTTTTTGTTGAGCGCGAATCTTGTGTATCTCTTACTTTTTTAAAGGTGCATCATCCTATGCGGGTAAAAGGACTTCGATAAGTTTATGCAACAAACACGGATGTGCATACACAGTTTAACAGAGACCAGGGAGACAACTGATGGAATTTCACGGTCACTCTCTCTCTCTCTCTCTCTCTCTCTCTCTCTCTCTTTCTCTCCCCCCACCACCCCTCCAACCCCCCCCCACCCCCACCCCCAAACTTAAACACAGCACACGAGAGAGACCAGAGACAGAGAGAGAGAGAGAGAGAGAGAGAGAGAGAGAGAGAGATTAACTCACAGTGACTTGGGAGGATAACATAAAGGCAACGGCTCATCCTCCGTCCACTCTCCTTCCCCTTCAGTTCAACTTCCATGATCGCCTTGGAAGTGTCGTGTGTGCTCAGCCAGGCTAGAGATAACGCTGAAACTTGAACTGGGATTAGTGTATAATTTTTGATGTGCTGAAGATTTTCAAAAAACTCAGCCAAACTTTTGTATGCTTTTTTCAATTTCATCTATTTATCAAACGTGCTAAACTAACGTACATTTCGCACCAATATTTTTGTTTTCATTGTCGAAAAGATCATTCTCAGACGCTTGATTAAACTGCAAAATGAGCCAAAAGGTCACTAACGACATTCAATTTCCTCCCATCCTTTCTCTCTCCTGGATGTTTAAATCATTATTTTCACTTTAACACTAAAGTTTGTTTGTAGGGGGTGTTGTGTTCAAATTCCACATCCTACGGCTCCGGTCGAAGCACAGCGCTGGCTGAGTTACGTCTGAAGTGATGTCACTTTAGCCTGTACTGTGTACATTGGAAACGAACATGACGAGGAGGGTTCGATCTTTCATGATTAGACCGCCGCTGAACGATATCACAAAATAGCTGACAAGACCACGGCAACATCTTTCGCCCGCTTAAGTTTCACTTTTACTCATGTGTTGCAGACTCACACGGTTTTCACGGGGTGGACTCGAGAGAAGATGGACTGCTACCCAGGAGAAGTGGAACAGGTTCTTGGCGTACTGCCGAGAAGAGTGGCTGGAGGGGAGCTGGAGTTGACGGAGTCGAAGCAATGGCCGTGCCAGTGGTGCGGGGAGGCCTTCCTCTCTGAGGGGAGACTGGCCTCCCACTACTACAGTCAGCACCAGGTGTCTCCATCCTCGTTTCCCATCACTCCCCTCCACTACCTGGACTACATGTCCTTGGAGAGTGAGTGGGAAGAGGGCAGGGAGGATGACGTGAACAGCCTCCCTCCCCTACGAGGATGGAGACTAAAGCACGGCCAGGGCGGAGGGGAAACCCCAACACACAGGCAAGGGATTCCCGTGCAAGAGGTGCCAGGAGGTTTTCTCTTCGGTGAAGACCCTGGCATCTCATTTCTCCA
>JADBJO010032340.1:0-15794 GCA_016801955.1 Conus betulinus
GAATATCATTGACCTTCAGATCTTTCCACAGGGGAAGAAAAATCAGGCATCTCACTTTAAAACTCAGCTATCTATCTGCAAATAACTAGCATGTTTAAGTACAACTGAAAAATACATTTATCAGAAGACACTGAACTTTCATCTTGAAAACTTTATCACCTGGTTGTTTAATCTCTCTCTCTCTGTCTTCCTTGTCTCTGCTCAAATGGATCTGCCCACTCTACTGCAAGCTTCCTTGTCTGAATGTGATCTTAATATCAGGTGAAATCTTGCACTAAAAATATCATCTCCAAGGTTTCCTTGCCTTGCTGCATGCACACACACACACACACACACACACACACACACACACACACACACACACACACACACACCACACACACACACACACACACACACACACACACAAAAGGAAGGAGAGGGGTGTGGTAGCCCACCTACCTGTGTCATAGTCATCCACACTGGATTTCTTCAGCTCAAAGCTCTGGAACATTCCGGCGATCAGCAGAATGGTGCTGCTGTCAGGACGCATGTGCGCACGAGAACACCTGTCCGACACAAACACCCACACTGCTGTCAGGACACGAGTGCACACGACAACACCTGGCCGACACACACAGCAACACTGGCTAACACACACAGCAACACTGCCAACACACACAGCAAACACTGGCCAACACACACATCAACACTGGCCAACACACACATCAACACTGGCCAACACACACAGCAACACTGCCAACACACACATCAACACTGGCCAACACACACATCAACACTGGCCAACACACACATCAACACTGGCCAACACACAGAAACACTGCCAACACACACAGCAACACAGGCCAAACACACACAGCAACACTGGCCAACACACACAGCAACACTGGCCAACACATACAGCAACACTGGCCAACACACACAGCAACACTGCCAACACACACAGCAGCAACACTGCCAACACACACAGCAGCAACACTGCCAACACACACAGCAACACACACAGCAGCAACACTGCCAACACACACACAACAACACTGCCAACACACACAGCAGCAACACTGCCAACACACACAGCAACAACACTGTCAACACACACAGCAACAACACTGCCAACACACACATCAACACTGCCAACACACAGCAGCAACACTGCCCAACACACAGCAGCAACACTGCCAACACACAGCAACAACACTGCCAACACACAGCAACAACACTGCCCACACACACACACACACACACACACACACACACACACACACACATCAACACTGCCAACACACACATCAACACTGCCAACACACAGCAGCAACACTGCCCAACACACAGCAACACTGCCAACACACAGCAACAACACTGCCAACACACAGCAACAACACTGCCCACACACACACACACACACACACACACACACACAGAGCAACACTGCCAACACACACAGCAACATTGGCCAACACCAACATTTCCCTTCTGAACCTTCTCCACCTTTTTCCAGCTATGTTCCTTCTCAGGGCTAGAAATTCCCAGACATATTTTAATTATCCCAAGGACAATACCTTCACATGCCCCCTATATCTGTACATGCCTCTCCCAAGAAATGTTTATGAAATTAAACCCAGGGATGGGGAACTGGGAGGGTGGTGTGGTGGGCTTATAACAGAAAAGATTAGGTACTCCTTGACATGATCACATCAGAGTTTTCATCTCTGTTGATAAGAACAGTGTGGATTACAGCAAGAGAAAAGAAAGAAGACGAAGAGAGCACAGTGAGGGAGAAGCACACAGGAGGAGGAGCAGACTGAGGGAGAAACAGCCAATGGGGAAGAGACAGAGAACTTTAAACCAGGACATCCTATGTGTTTAAAAAAAGAAAAAAATTTAGAGAGCAATCAGAACTATAACAGGTTCCAATATTGTAGCAGAAATATTAAAAAAAACAAACACACACACACAAAAACATTTTTTTTTTTTTTACAACTAGAGCACAGCAGAAGAGTGTTTGAGAAAAAGAACACATACGAGGTGAACTGATCATTTCAAAACCTGGCTGTGGCTGACTTGCAATACATATTTCAGCACTCTTTCTACTAAGCCTGTTCAGAGCTATATAAGGGTCCTCAACAGTCACAATCCAAACCATGGAAATGAGCCGTTACCACAAGATACTAAACATCAAACATACTGATCATATCACCAACTAACAAAATGCGCAAATCCATAAAACAGCATATAGGACCACAGATGCAGAATAGACAGGGAAGACAGAAAAAGACTGACTGACCACAGATGCAGAATAGACAAGGAAGACAGAAAAAGACTGACTGACCACAGATGCAGAACAGACAGGGAAGACAGAAAAAGACTGACTGACCACAGATGCAGAATAGACAGGGAAGACAGAAAATGACTGACTGACCACAGATGCAGAACAGACAGGGAAGACGTTCTTCAGCAGAATGGCCCAAGAACTCTTCATGGAGTTAACACACAAGAAGGGTGATCACCAGCTACTACGATATAATGACAGCAACATAATCTAGGCTTCGCACTTACCTGTCACCAAATCGACATGCCCCTGTCTTGGTGAAGAATGGACATTTGTTCACTTCACGGACAATTTCCGAGTTGCTGCTGCTGTTGTAGTTGACTGGTGCTAGAGGGTTGTGCCATTCCTACAAGAATGGTGTATTGGAGATAGAAGCAGCAGAACCAATCAGGTCTTGTGTCAAAAATGTGGAAAGAGGTCTACAATTATACTTGGTATTTAAACACTTAAAAGTGTGTACTTTGCGCAGCTCAGACATGAATTAAGACATTCTCTTGCATGTACATCTTCAATGTGTCTTTCTTCTTTCTTCCTTTATTTGTATGCCATTCCTTTTTTTTCTCTCCTCATGTACACACACACACACACACACACACACACACAAAGCTGCAAGTTCCATTTATAACGTTCTTTCTCTATGTTTTTATCAGCTTTTTTTTTTCTCTTACAGCCCGAGCCTGTAAGAAAAGAAACAATTTTAGACAGGCCTGGTGATACAGAATTCTTATATCCCCCTCTTTCCTCTCTGAGAGCGTGTGACTTAGCAGAACACATTTCGCATAGAAAGTGGTGGACATACTTCTAAGAAGTGAGCTCATAACATGCAAGAACTCTTTCTGCATGAACTCAAAATCCGGCCCACGTCTACACACACACACACACACACACCACAAACACACCACACTCACAAACACACCCGCCACACACACACATGTACACACGCACACACACTCCAGATAGCCACCCAAACTACTTCCCACTAACAATCCCAGTCACTGACCTTGTGTTCATTTCTGGTGGCCTGCTTCAGCAGGGAGTCCTAGATGCAAGACAATCAGCACAACATGAAGGTCACACAGTCACCATCAGCTCTGCTGCTCTGAAAGACTTGTTAAGATTGCACACCATATGACAATCAAGTCCACCCCACCCCCCTTTGCCCTTCCAAATTCCATCAATTCTGTCCCCTGCCTACTCGAAGCTGACTTTCCTCATCCCATCCACCTCAAATAATCAAGTCTGATTACACTAATGTCATGCTTGGTTTAAACATTACAAAAAAAAAGCATATATTACCTAGCTCTTCAAAACTTTGAAAAAGATGTTGCCTATAAACAGACAACCGATAGTGGTAATAATACAAAGACCATGTTTTCTCCTTACAGGATATGCATGATATGTCTGTCTCAGGCAAAATGCTTTTGTTAAAAAATGCACAAATTAACTCTCAGGTACAGGATGAGTTACATTATGCATATATTTTCTCTTTTCCTAATGAAAAACACACAAACACATATGCATGCGCACACACACACATACATGTCACAGGCACACACACACACACACACACACACCAGACCTACCCACCCACACACACACCAAATCTACCACACTCAAATAACTTGCTAACCTGCAAAACAATGTCTCATTTTGTTTCCTTCATTTCTGGCCTACCTACCAATAATGCACAACTCGCGAACTAACGAGTCAGCACTAGTCTATAAATGAGTCCAAAACACAGTATCAAAATAATGGTGTGTGTGTGTGTGTGTGTGTGTGTGTGTGTGTGTGTGTGTGTGTATGCGTGTGCGTGTATGCATGTGCGTATGTATGTATATATATGTGCGTGTGTGCAAGCGCTTACATGCACATGTGTGCATACACACAAGCATGTGTGTGTGTGAGTGCATTTGTGATTACATGAGTGTATACACATTCGTGTTACTTCAAAATAGCACTACTACACCTACATTTCATTCCAGGTAAGCGGATCTACTCATTCTGTGTATCACCACACAAATTTCTTCACATCAAAAGAACTTCAGCACCAATGACTACACCACCAGCTCACAGATGTTACCATGTTAAGGAAAAATTTTGGGGGTACACACAGACATGTCTGCACAGCAAAATAAAACTGGTAAACTTCATGGAAATTATCTCGAGACATACCTGTACACATTTCTAATGACAGCTGTGTTCATTTTCTTAGAGACACACAAAATGGAAAGCAAAGGATATTCACCTCACCCCAGTACTTGATGTCGCATGATCAAGCCCTTTACTTGGGCACACATATACTATCAGTAAATTTTTAACATCTATTTGTTCAGTAATGAACTATACTGACAAGAGGTGATGAAACATTCAGGGTGTGATCAGACAAAACATCTGATGCAGTCAAAAGACCCATGACTCTAGATTCCTGTTATTAGATTTATGGTTGTACCAAGCATGAAAAAAACTGAGATAACGAAAAAGACAGCGATAATAACAATAACACTTTCAATCAGAAGAATTACAATATGTAAAAATAAACACTCACATTCAATTAAAATAATCATATATAAAAATACACTATCAAACACGGAAAACAATACGGGGCCAAACCAACATCTTTTCTGTACTGTCCCTAAGAATCGCGTTTCCTGGCTGTCTATGTAGGTACTGGCCATGTCTCAACTCTGCACGCATCATATCAGTACAACAGGATATCTTGCCACGTGTTTCCAAGGCCACCCAGGAGACCCTGATCACCTGTTTTTTTCTCCTTCTTCTCCGCCTCCTCCTTCTCCTTCTTCTCCTTCTCTTCCTGCTCCCGGCGTTTCTCTCTCCTCCCACTCCTCACGGATCTTGCGCTGGAAAGCAATACACATTCACTGTTTCTACTACATACATCCGTCTGGATTCTGAAACACTGGACTTGTCACCGTCTTGGAAACACTGGGTAACACTGTCAATTTTCTCATGGCCAGAACTGCATGGGTCAGGGTTTTGGTTACGTGTTTGCCAGGCAGATGTGGAGGTGGTGCATACGGACTCATCCAAATACAGCAACCCTACCTTGGGAAAACAAACAGCAACTAATGGAGCTTTATATACATACCTGTAAATGCATTCCTCTTCATGGGTGGAAATACAATTCTACATCCAGCATATATACATTTATATATACAGTAGCCAATTCATCATTTTTTTTAACATTAAATGTAATGCAAATATCAGTTATGATCTGGTAACACTGTAATCAGACTAATTACTAATTCTAGAGTGGCTTATATTGCTACAGAACTGCTGAAGTCTACTTAAATGCTATTCATCACACATCATGGTACTATTACTAAAAACAAACAACAAAATGCCCAATACAAAGGGATATAACCCCTTTTCTTGTCACGTCGTCGCTACTGGTACTCTTGAACACAGAGGCACCTCTTCATAATTGTGCATGACTAATCATGATTGGTACAAAATGGAGGCCTCTTCTAGGCTTTTGTCGTTTAGCTTGTGCTGTGCTTCTGGTTCAATGTAAAAACCTGGTCTAAGTTTCCTACCCTGAGTGAATTTCTCCAATTTTGTGTGTAGCAGGCAGGCTTAATCTTTGTTTCTCTTGGTTTCTTTCCAAAATGTTCAGGGATGAATAACTTTCCATACTGTCAACTCTGACTTTTCTACATCAGACACCATGTTTGATTCTACCAACATCTCTGCTTTGCCAGTCCCCTCAATGTTTTTTTACTTTTTGACACTGGTGTCAACTGAAACCACCTCTTTCTCCCATGGCATTTTGAAATCTACAACTGTTCAAGTGGCTGTGGATGTGAAGACCACCAAAGAGTCAGTCACTCCTATTCCAGTAGTGACAGGAAATGAGCTTTGCTTAAGGGATTTTCTCTTGCCAAAAAAATCGCTCCCATTTACATCGGGTGAATAGAAACTCGATTCCATGAGTCAAGCAAAAATTTGACACTCTGACTGAGGCACACCCCCTTTTTTTTTTTTAAAGATGTGGATTTCCTTCTGAGGCAATTTTATAAAAACTGATCTATGATTACAGATCAAAACATTCAGTCCATGCATATGATGTCCAACTTTGATAACTGTTCTCCTTATCTATATTTCCTCTCTCGCCATCCTTCCCTATCATGTCCACCTTCCATATGTTCACTTTACCTCCATTTCCTCTCTCCTCTGTCTCTCTCTCTCCTCCTGTTCTTTGCGTTCCTGCCATTGCTGATGCGCCAGGCGATCCCTCCGTTGCCATTCCATGTGCTGCCTCATGTTTTCCTCCTCCACTGCCTGTCTCATCCTCTCCTCCTCCTCTGTGTCTGTTCCTTTGCCGTTGTCACCTGTTCACATTTTGGGGACCGATGATCAGATTGTTAATTACGTATACAGTGTTACGAATATTTCCAGTGGCGTGTGTTTCTACATCTTGAAAAGCTAACATTTCCCTAAATTTACGTTTTGAATCAAAAACTGGGATCAATTGATAACTGACTTCATTTTCATTAGTATCACAATGATAATAACAACAATAATAAAAATAAAAACAATTATATATTATCATTATCGTCATTACCATCCTCTAACCTGAGATCTGAGTGCCCATACACTACAGTATATGATTTAAACTTGCGCTAAAACCTCAAGTATTAACAAAAATCATGAAAATATCTTAAAACACTAAAACCAATATTACAACACGGTCAGCACAATGTATTCACATGGTCTCAGTTCAGAAATGGTATTTAACTACACCCTTGGCCAACTGAAACCAAGCAAACAGTTTACATTCTCTGTGTTAAAATGCTATCAATTTGAAAAGAAGTGAATAAAGATTTCTGGCAGTTACATTTCGAAATTTGCAGGCTTGACTGACATTTATGTTGAAAAACTTCGGCAATTAAACTTGCTTACTGGGTGCAAATTGGTACAATTTTTTTTTTATCCACTTTGTTGTTGAAAACCAAGTCTGCAGACCAGAAAAAAAACAGTGCTTTTATTTAAAAACAAACATAAATAAATACAAAAACAGTTTGTTTGAGCTTCTACATATCACCCACTTCCCAAACTATCATTAAAAAAATGTATAGATCTTCTGCACTAATTTATAAATATCAGAGTCCCAGTGTATTGCCTTTCATGGAATCTCTGAAATAATCATCTTTTGGTTTAAAAGAAAAAAAGAAAAAGAAAAAGAGAAAAAAAAACAAACAGCGAAAAATCAACATCTATATTTCTGACTTGTCACATATGTTCCACAGGTTTGACATACATAATTTCTGAGTCATGGCAATATATGAAAGCACAAACTTTTGAGTGTGTGACTGTGTGCATTTATAAACCACACATAGCAAACTATGTACACACACACATTAAATGCTACAAATCAATCAATACTGCCTGTAAAGGTGACCAGAAAGCTACAAAACTTATCAATATCTTGACCGAGTCTCTTGTTTTCTCCTGAGAATGAAATAATCTCTTTTTTTCTTCTGAAAACCAAGTACATCCCCTACAACAGATCATTAAGTGGTCATTTTTCCTCAGCTGTATCAGTGTATGTAATTTTTTTTTCCACATCAATTTGAGCTAGCTACTATTCTTGTTGTACATAAACTGCTGGGAGGTCGTGGGTTCCAATCCCATCAGTCATGTGGGTTTTTCTGCTGCCCCGACTGGCTCCTACCCAGAGTTGAGTTTGCTGCGGACTCAGTTGGGGAGACTGGGACCACACAGTCAAGTTTTATCCACTTAATGGATGTGTTTCTGAGAGTGTTGCTCAAATTTCCTGACCAACACTGCAGGTGCCTGTATCTCTCTGGCCTGGTTGACACCGGGATATATTATGAAAGGAAGCATAGAGTACAGCCCTGTCATGTAGTCTCAGACTGAAATGGAAATCCATAGCATCATCTTAATCATCCTCATTCTCATCGATCAGCATAAAAAAAAAAAAAAAAATGCCTCAAATTCTGTGGCCCTTCATGCCCTGCTCTCATGGTGACCTCAGTTTTCGATGTCCTCTCCATGTCTATGGCCTTGGTTGGTTCTGTCAGGGTCATTGGTATCGGCGAGTCTATGGGGGCTGTCGTTGGACGGACGTGGTGGCGCCCTCCGGAGGGAGAGCTCACTCACGCCGGCTCTGCGACTAAGCTAATTATTGTCATCAGTAGGGGGCTTAGTAGGTGGTGTCCTGCGTATGTTAGCTCAGAACAGGTGCCACTGAACACCACCGAAGTGACTCAGCAGCAGTGCAGTGTCTCCTCCAGTGGGTTGCCTCTTTACGAAGAGAGAGAGAGAGAGAGAGAGAGAAAGAGAAAGAGAAAGACAGACAGACAGACAAACTGATAGACAGAGTCAATCCAAACTTCCTGAACTTACATGCACTTTCATTTTTTTTTGTTGAGCCAATGCCTGTCGCTTCTGCTTTCGTTTCAGCTTCTTCCATTGTTTGTGACTGAAAAAAAAGACAGAAAAATGAAACTGTGATCAACTTCAAGTAATCATGCAAAACCATCGTCTCACTCTCAGTGATATAAAGATATGCATGAGTGGCCAGCCACCTACCCACCCACCACACTGGCATACACAGAACATAAGCCATAATAATGGCAAAAATAGATTTTTTTATTTTCACTTTTTCATGATTTTAAAAAGCATACAAAAATGTTCTAGCTTAAAAAATATAAGGGGAGACAGATGTGTAAAGTATGTCACATAAGCCATTCGCACAATCATGAAAATTTAACATTCCTTGTTGCAGTCAAAAACTCTCAAAAACAATTCTTGCTACGGCATTACAGCCAGTCTACTGGAGTCAAAGGTTACAAGTCAATGGATGCAGACAGGAGGTTTGCCTTTTAAAATGAAGTGTCTTTTATTCCTGACTGAACTGATCAATCTGCCTGTAGTGAAGACCATACGGTCAGCTTGGCTGGTAAAACTGAAACAAACATTCTTTTTCTACTCTTTCTTGTTCAGTGATCAATAGAGTTCACAAAGACAATTTATTTTCTGTACATGTATGCACTCTGGGGGCCAGAACAGGTCAGTCGTATAGCACCAGACTTGTAATCTTGGTGATCCTGGGTTGCGGGTTTGAATCTCTGCCGGTCCATTTTGGTACAGGGGGGATTTCCCCTCAGAGTTAACATTAGTTGAGACTCCATCTCCCATACAGTTCTTTGAATGAGACTATAAACTGAGGGTCCGTGTGTGAACACATGCATAATATCTTGCATACTAGTAAACTACCATCACAAACTTTCAGAAAAGAAGGCCAGTTTGGCCGTTGGTATGGATGACACGTTACACATAGCATGCATCCTGTGTGACAAATGGAAAGAATGAAGGAAGCAAGGAAATTGAGTGAATGATATTGAACGATACTGACTGGATGACACAAAAAAACGACTGAATGAAACACAAACTGGCAGCTCTACAGTCACCACTACCCAGGTGGGCAGCCCATTGTGTAAATGAGTGTGGATTGTAAACTGCTTATAGCCTGGTCTCTAGCAGAGGATTATTACAACAAGTATTCATAATAATAATAATTATGATAATAGCAATAACAATAACATGCCAAAGGCAATAGGGACACAGTTAAGTTATGAAAAAAAAAGGAAAATTTGTCTTGTGTTGTGTTGTCATTGTTTTGTTATCAGGAGGTAGTACAGTGCAATGCTGAATCAATTTCATGCTGTGAATCCATGGCAGCACTAGTGGTTGGTAGTATGAGGCTATAGTCTTAGTGGTATAGATTACTCTTCTTCTCTTCTTCCTTAATATATGACCAACATCATTTTGCTGAGGGTTTTGTCATAGTTTGAGGAGACTGCTGAAGATTGCGCTGCTGTGGGGATTTGAGGGGGAAAAAAGTGTGAGGGAGGGGGATGGGTGATGATAAATAAGTACTAAGTAGTAGGGGGAAGGGGGGGGGGGGGGGTTTTAGAAAATTGGGAAGGATGGTGGTGGGGGTGAGGGGGGGAATTGTAGGGAATAGTGGTCGGGAGGGTACGGGGGGGAGGGGGGGGTGAGGGTGGGGGGATGGGGGGGGGGGGGGGGGGGGGGGGGGGGGGGGTTTGTTTCAGGTTCTAGAGATGGGATACCTGCCTGGACTTGAAGCAGGCCAGAAGCTCAGCCGTCACAACCTCCTGAGGCAACTTGTTCCATTCTACTGTATGCTACTCACTCGCTGTTGCATTGTTGTAAACAAGTGTATGTTGCAAGCTGTTCAAAAGTAACTGGGTAACATTAGATTTTGGTAACAAGTGACAAGCCATTTATTACTTTTAAAAAAGTTATTTTTTTTTTTAAGGCTTAGTAAAAGATCGACTGAGCACGCACTTTCGAAATGTTCACCTATGCTTCATTATGACCCTATTTCATCAATCTCTAAGTCAAATCTGTAATTTGTGCGTGTGTTATGGATTTGATATTGTTTGATTTACTTAAATCCCAAATGTTTTACAAGGAAAAGAAGAGAAACGACGCACAGTAACAATTCCCCGTTACCAATCAGACACTGAATGAGTCAAACCGCCCTGCGACAGACATGTTTCTGATTTTTCGCTCTATCAACGACATACAGTGATGATTCTAGTCAATGTATTTATTTATACAGTCACGCAAAAATAGAAACACTAACCTCAGTTTTTGCGAATTCCCTTGCTCGACTGACGGTGTGTCGTTCAACGCCATTTTGAATGGGGGTCAAGTACTGTAAAACATATCCGGTTGAAGTCTTCAATCAAACGGAAGTAGAAAGTGTGAGTCACATGTGTTGACTTATACCTTAACTTTAAATTGTCACAAGAACTCTTGTGTTGACACAACATAATATTATGATAAAGTGTTATTAATGGATATACCATAATTTTATACCGACACAAGGAACCATTTTTTTTTTTTTTTTCAAATTGACGTTATGAACATATTTTGCAATGGGATTTGTAAGTCGTCATTGCCAAACATTCACTTAGGCGTAGGTTTTGCAACTTGGGTTTGGCATACCTTTTGATAGCGTTCTGTAAAGGGGGGGGGGGGGGGGGGGGGGGGGGGGACGGGGGGGAGTCCGAAGATGAAGAAAAATGGGATCATGAAATGAAGAAAATATATCATAGATATGAAAACCCTTCACTGGCTGCATGAGGGAACCATTGTCATATCTCTCGTAAGCAGATCTACTCATATTGCTGCCCCTAGGCCTTTCGTCTGCTGGATAT
Source organism: Conus betulinus (assembly GCA_016801955.1). NCBI lineage: Eukaryota > Metazoa > Mollusca > Gastropoda > Neogastropoda > Conidae > Conus > Conus betulinus. The sequence goes on from JADBJO010032340.1 coordinate 11,563, forward strand.
ATATTTTATATGGTATTGAGATGTCACGGCAGCGTATGTTGTTTCTTTGGTCTTACTCACTTTGCAGAGTGATATATTTTTTTTTCTTGTGCCAGTCGGGCGGCCCTGAAGAGGCTCTGTGTGGTCAGCTAGGCTGAATGATTGATATTGAAACCTCATGTCGTTCCCCTCATGTTTGTGTTTGCACATATGCCATTTTAAAATGATTTTTTTGTTGTTGTTGTTTGTTGCTGTATTTATTTTTCAATGATTGTTTTTCTTTCTAGAGAAGACAAATAAAAGTAGTAGGTAGCGCTATAAGTAGAGTTTATCTTTACGAGACCAAAGGATGCCGGTCTTTGTTTATGGATGTACATTTAGGAATAATGTTACGTTTTTTGTCAGCCTCGGATTCTTGTTTCGAGGAACTTGGCTTTAGACATATAGTCACATACTTGTTGAAACATTTTTATGTGTATTTTATTTTATGGATTTATTTATTTATATTATCTATCTTTGCTTCAAATTCATGTTAGTAGCAGCACTGGTAGCGACATTGGGTAGTTCTAACAGTACCTATTCCTTTTTAGTGTGAAGGTAATTTATTTGGATACGTCATCTGTACATCGTTTTCACCGCTATGATCAGCATTGCGAAAACAACACGCTTTACCTCGTTGTTAATGCATAGAATGTTACTTAGGACATCATTTACGTACTACCCATGAGCTGTGTGTTTGTACTCTGTACATATGTAGCTTTACTGATCCAACGTACACTCAGCCTACGGTATTCATACAGTAGTACTATATCATGATCAGGAGAGGCAGTAGAGGATTAGCTTCTTTCTTTTTTTAACTTCTGAGCAAATCGGTTCATGGATGAAATTAAGGCTGTTGGTATTTGTAGTCAACTGAATTGAGTTCTTTCTCTGAGATGTTTTTGTTTCAGTCGAAAAGATAATGACGCGAAAAATGTCGCATTCATAACAACTGCTACATATAATTTCCAAATATGAAGCTGTTTATAATTTAGGAAACGGCTATTTCAGAGTTCTTAATTTTTTTTAAAAGTGAAATCCTGTCGTTCTTAGAGAATATTCATCTGCTGTTGATCGAGTTGAGAATTTTGTGCAGTATCTGAGTTCACAACAATTGTATCCCATGGGGAAAAAAATAGAATCATTCGGGGGTTGGGTTATTATATTTTTATTTATTTACACATTCGAATTCCTCAGCTTTCTATTTCTCTGTTGATTTTAAACGCCATGAAAGAGTCGATAGACGAAGATTGAGGAAAATATGACTGATGGGCGTCATGACAAAACCTTAAATTGAAACGGTAACTTGCAACACCATTACTTGGTTATTACATATAAAGTAAAATACTAAACTGTTTTTAAATAGAAACTTGCCTTTGTTTGTCGAACAAGTCAAGCTCAAACCTATGGGGTTGAAATTGAATACATACAAGTGGTTGATTTAATTTTAGTTATAAGTTTCACGTTTGTAGTTTTCTTTGTCTGTCGCCGTGTTTGGATGAGCTTGTCTCGGTGTGCGCGCGCGCGCTTTCGTGTTTTGTTTGTTTATATGTAAGATGAAAACTCATGCGTGCGTGAGACAATTTCTTTCTATTTCAAATAAAAATTCTATATTTCTTTTTTCCAATCTTTGCTTCTTGTATTTTATGTATGGTATAAGTCATTCCATATTTTTGTACTTGCAATCAGTTGTAATTTTTCTCTTATACTCTTTGGCACGTCAGTTTTCTTCTTCTTCTCCATTTTTTCATATCTGGAAATTAGGTAGTGAAAATTGTACACTGTCTGAAGTGGAATCTAGTCGTCCATTCTGATGAGTCTGCTTTCAATGGCTTTTTCTAACAAACTTGCTGTGGCACTTGAGATGTCATACCAGCGGCTTTTGTTTTTTATCCTTCTGATTTTGTAGTGTGACGTTTCTTTAAAATTATCATTATCATCATTTTCACCCTAAATAGTCTTCCCTTCAGCCTCGTTTCCATTTCCTCGCCTTCCTTCTTCATGACTAAATCAACTTGCTCACAGGCTTCTTTTGCAAGCACAATAAAGCTTCACTTCAAAACTTGTTCCTGTGTTGCCGCTTTTGTTTTATTGTCAATTGATTAAAAAAAGTACCAAATAATTTGAAAGAAGAAAAAAATTAATCGGAGTGCACCCTTTTGCAATGACTACACGCAGAGTACAATACACACAGTACAATACACAGTACAATACACGCAGTACAGTAATACAATACAGTATAATATAATACAATACAGAATGATAACACAATACAGTATAATACAACACAAGGTAGTATAATACAAAGCAAGTCGGTACCCTAATACAATACAGTATAATACAATACAACGCAGTATAACACTACAATACAGTTTAATACAATACAATGCAGTATAATACAATACAACGCATTACAATACAGCACAGTACATACAATATATTATACAAGTATAATACAAAATAACGCTGTACCATACAAATAATACACACACAACGCAGTATAATACAACACAATGCAATGCAGTATAATACATACAATGCAGTATAATACAATACATCGCAGTATAATGCAATGCTGTGCAGTGTAATACAATACAATGCAGTATGATACAATACAATGCAGTTTAATACCATACCTTGCAGTATGATACAATGCAATGCAGTACAATACAACACTATGCAACGCAACGCTATAAAATACAATATAATACAGTAAAATACTATACAATGCAAGTACAATACAACACTATGCAGTACAATACAACACTATGCAGTACAACGCTATGCAGTACAATACAACACTATGCAGCGCAGTACAATACGATGCAGTATAATACACTACAATATACTACAATGCAGTACAGTACAGTAGAATACAATACAATGCACTACACTACACTACACTACAATACAATACATACAATACAATACAATGCATTACAATATCATACAATGCAATAGACACCATACTTTTCCCTTGTTTACAGCGCCTTTATTTTATTTTTTTTTAATGTCTGGCAGATTCTCCAGCTCAGACTCTACAATGACGTTCTGAGGGTCGCAACGGGAAACAGGGAACAAGGCCGTCATTTCTCATAAGGATGACGTCACCGACATGACCGCTGAACCCATCGTGGGAGAAATATGGGTCAAGTTTGAGTTGGAGATGTCCAGGTATTCGACAGGCGAGGAGGCTTTCGTCATCTGCTTCCAGTGTAAGTTGGGAATCAACGCTCTTCGTTCTTCGTCCTTTCTTTCTTTCTTTCTTTCTTTTTCTGTCTTTCTTTCGTTTTCTTTCTTTCTTCGTCCGTCCCTCTTTTTCCTTCTTCTTTCTTTTCCCCCTTCAACCCCCATGTCTCCACACCTTCCACTCTCCCCCCCACCCCCCCCCACAACCTTAAATTTCCTTTTTTCCCCCCCCCCCACCCCCCCTCCTCCTTCCCCACCCAAATTCCGATTCCTCCAACATCTTGCCACTCCTATCCATCCCTGCTGTCATCTTATTTTTCATCCTTAATATTTGCTGTTTAAGATAGAAGATTTGAAAAATTTATCTAAGAAAAATGAGAGAGAGGGAATGATGATAGAGAGAGAGAGAGAGAGAGAGAGAGGAGAGAAGAAAGAGAGAGAGACACAGACAGACAGACAGACAGATAGACAGACAGAGACATAGAGAGAGAGAGACAGAGAGAGAGAGAGGGGGGGGGGGGGGGGGGGGAGGGAGGGAAAGAAGCCAAGAGAAGGAGAGGGAGAAGAACATTTGCACTTTGTTTACTCTAAATGAAGATTACAATGTGCGTGTAATTTGCCTTCAAGATTGAAGATTTGAAAACATATCTAAGAAAATGAGAGGGAGAGAGAGAGACAGACAGACAGACAGACACAGAGAGAGACACATGAGGGAGGATGAGAGGATGAGAAGAGGATGAGGGGGGGGATGAGGGAAAGATGAAAAGATGGGAAGAGAGAAGAAGAGAGAGGGGAGAAGAATCTCTGTACTTTGTGTACTGTAAGTGAAAATTGTATGGCATTGCATGTAAATTGGCCCTATCAAGATGGAAATTTGAAACCATCTCAGGATCTGAGAGGAGAGAGAGATAGAGAGAGAGAGAGAGAGAGAGCGAGAGAGGAGAGAGTTTTGGCATTTCAAGTGAAGATTTAATGTGTCTGAGTACCTGTCATGAAATGCCAGACAATACTAGAACCACCGACAG
>JADBJO010032341.1:0-15793 GCA_016801955.1 Conus betulinus
AGACGTGCTTGTTATAATATCCATCACCAGTCCAGCCCAATCAAGGACAACAGGTCATATTCCCCGATCTTGGTGCTGATGATGTTATAATGCCAGGCACAACTAAACTATCATTTAAAGTAGATATTAATTCAGTAGATCCTAATGCTACTGTACATGTTGCCAACTTGGGCAGGGCTAGTATTAACTCTATGATAATCAAACTGGAAGGCAGAGAAGTTCTTCTCGCTAGCAATGCAGACATTTTACACTCTATTCTGATCTATGGCTGCCCAGAGGAGAAAGAAAAGATAAATTTATCAGGGAATACAGGGCCCAAACAGCCATAAACACAGACGAAATGCTGAGGATTGCAGAGAAAAATAAAACAGACCAGGTAGCAGCACTGGCATTTTGGCAACAGATTTTGCATTCCTCTAGATTTTTGAACTGTTGAAGACGCATCAGCCATATGACCAAGGCGCACTAAGAGACAAACTTACTTATGAATTGACATTTAATACTAGCGATTCTGTTACTCTATGCGAAGATCCTGGAGCTAAATACACAGTCAGTGACATCTCTCTTGATTTTTGATGTTGTTACTAACTCTGAACTGGCTAGAACAGTCTTAAACCAATATAAAAGTAAAACAGTTATTTTTTGAAAGAGTTGTGCACCACATTACAGAGAATAAGAACAAACAAGACACAGTCTGGAACATGGCTCTAAGTTATTCTCTCAGGTCGTTAAAAGGAATTTTTGTTGTTGTTTACTGAAGACACAGCTGCTTTTCACAGAGAAAGGTGAGACGTTTTATATCCAAAAAATTGAGCAGTTGTGTCTTGCACAGTAGATGGCAAGCCTGTTCAGCACTTTGATGAAATAAGAAAATTGTTCAACCAGAGGAAGACAAACAAATCCCACAGTCGATCTTGTGTGTAAAAAAACTTCACCTTCATGATGTAAGACTTGAAGATTATTTTAACAAGAAAATATGGCTGTAGCTAGATTTTAGATCAACATATGACAACAAACTGCATGGAAGTGGAAGAAAAGTAGGAGCAGATGGCATAAACATACAGATTAACAAGAAAGCAGGGGAAGATGGCCAGTTTAAAAATGCACATTTTTGTGGTCTGTGACGCCCAGCTAAACACTGAAGAAAACAGGCTAAAAGAAATAACCTATTAAAAATAGATGGATGAAACAGGCTAAAAGAAACAATCTATTAAAAATAGATGGACAGTTTGAACTTCTTACCCAAAGATCTGCACTGTTCACTTTATTTGCGGGATTACTGGGTGTGGGAAAACAGTCTTCATACTTGATTTGTTACAAACAATCTACAGGTTTCATTACGAGTACATTGTTATATTCTGCACAACCATTAAGCATAACAAGTCTTACAAGAAAAGCAGTTTGTTTGGACAGACGAGAATATATTTCTAGTTGATCCCAGTGACAAGCTAAGTGACTGTTTAGAACATTACTATAAGCTATTTGAGGGACTGAAATACTGTTTATTATTGATGGCTGCTCAGCCCAGCAAGACATTGTTTAAAAAAGAAAAACTCTGTCTAAACTAGCCTTTAGTGGCCGCCATGCATTAGTCTCTGTTTGGCTTTTAACTCAGAAGTACAATGCTGTCTTAGCAGACTTTCGATCACAGTTAAAATCAGTTATCTTATTCTATACTAAGGACAAGGCTAGATTTGAAGACTGTTTGCATGAAAATTATGTAATAAGAGACAAGAATGAACTAAAAAAAGTAAAAGAGCAGTTAGAAAAATCTAAGCACACTAAACTATGTTTACGGACTGACCCGCCCAGTTCAATACGATTGTTTATTATATTTTTTTCATATTAAAAACATGTCACGTGGACCAGAATAGAAAATACAGCTCGCTCCCAAATGTGTTTCAGTAGTGCTAAAAGACCTAGCAGACACATCTGAGTTTGATCTTATAGGAGAGCCAGGAAATGTTTATGGATTTGAATACAGCGATGAAGGTGTTTACAAACAAACAGTAATTGAAGACAAGAAACGGCAGCAACATCCTAAACTAGAACAGATAAGAAATCTAACGGCAGACGATTATGGCAATCACGAATGCAAACTTTATAGACAGGACAGAAATTGGGTGTTGCTTCCTGAAATTGACTGGGATATAAAATTTGACTACTAAGCCCTAATGTATACTTTGATAAAGAAAAACAATTTCAGGAAAGCTTTGAATGCAGGAGCCCTTCTTGTTAGCCTCGTCCCAGGAAACAACAGAAAAAGCAGATAGAAATAAAGCCATACGGAAGAAGAGAATATATGCTAAGCAGAAAGAGGCCCTTAGCTGAAGTAGGAGACGACACAGTGACCCTAGAGTTTTCTTCCAAAAGGCCCACTGCCTAACAAATTTACAATGTTTTTTGTTTTATTAATCACTCCAAGTGAGTCTGTTCCTAGTTTGCCAGAACCTGTGTTAACGAGGGGAGTAACAATAACGTCTGAAAACTTAGATGGACCTCTCAGCTTGTTATTGCTATTACTAAAATGGGGATGAAATAAACACTTTTGTATCATCTGACAAAGTCACTGTGAATGTTGACAAACCAAACTAACAATACTTGATTTAATTTTCATTAAGTATGTTGATTTTATTGCGTTTTACTCTGTTGATGAAGTGCTGTCAGACGAGTTAATAAGACAATTTATACAAAATTAATTTTGATTAAAAATGGATGAACAGGCTCAACAGTTTAGATTGAAACATATGACCGAACTTGAAGAGGAAAGATAAAGCGATTTGGATAAGTATAATGCTGCTAGAAAAAAAATGCTTCAGCTTTGAATGCCCTTTCTTATGTAATCACAGGCTCTAGTGTTGTAGCCAGCTTGAGTGCTGGGTCCAGTGTTGCTGCTTTAGCTACTGGAGTTGGATCACCGGTGTCTGTAGCTTTTGGGTGTGTTGGTTTGGGGTTAGGTGCTGTGTCTGTGATTGCGAGTGCTGTTTGAAAAAAGATTACACCCAAATTACAAAAGCACACTGCCATTGTAGCCCTAGCAACAGCAAAACTTCATTCACTAAAGTTAATAATAAGCAATACATTACTGGATGGAAATATTACGGATGAAGAATTTCAATGTGCCATGGCTGATGGTGAGGATTACAAATGACAAAAATTGAACTTCAAAAGAAGTGGAGAAAGACTTTTACTTCACAACATGTAGACACTGAGGCAATCAGACAGAACATCACAAAACAAACAAGCGATCAATTAAAACCAAAATAAGTAAAAAAAAAAAATAATAATAATAATAACAATAAAGAGACTATAAGTTAAGTAAACAGACTATAAGTTAAATAAATAGACTGTAAATTAATAATATAATAATAATAAAGAGACTATAAGTTAAGTAAATAGACTATAAGTTAAATAAATAGGACTATACGTTAAAAAAATTTAAAACATTTTTTTTTTTTAACTAATAGGCACTGTGTTTTGGTGGGACACCCTGCAGCTCTTTGCGAACAAACGATCTTTTAGGGGCGGGCTTTTTAGAAGCGAGAGCCTCTTTAGAAGAGAGCGTTTCTCTTAAATAATACACAGGAGGGTTTGTTTTCATAATTCTTTCAACTTCATATATGTCTACGCTCCATATAGGATCTGTGGCTCTAATTCTAACATCACCCTCTGCCTCTCCAGGTGCATACAAGTATCTTACCTTTAGTCCAAATGGCAAGAGTTTCTGATTGCCTTGAATGTCTTCAGTAATGCTTTTTTTTTTTTTAATTCGATCGCGTCCACTGGCTTAAGACCTGTTGCTTTAAATTCTTCATTGTTCATGGCACGTAAGACTGCTGGCAACCTTCTAACCCATTCTGTGTTGCAAGTCCTATCCATAATTTCTTTGTGATATTGATAGGTAAACAGATGTTCAGCTAAATTCTTATTAAAGTTTTCTACTAGCGCCTGTTAGCGATGGTTGCCTGGGATCCCTCTTTTAATTGTAACCTGGGTGTTTTAAAAGCAGTTTGGTTTACAGCCCCTTAAAAAACTCTTTTCCATCATCAACCTGGATCTAGGATACTTTAATGGGTCTTGCATGTATATTTGTTGTAAAGCCACAGCCACAGCAGTTGAGCTTTTATCCATTAAAGGCTCAGCATCTTTATACCTTGAAGCCATGTCAACAACAGTCAGAGCATATCTAAACCTTTTTTCTCTAACTTTGTCATGTGGAAGATACAACAAGTCCATCTGATGGGTGTCATTTGGAACTGAATTAACAAATCAAGGCCTTATTATTCTTTTTGGCACAGGTAAATATATTTGCCAAATTGCTTGTTTTGAAAGCCAGTCTTTTGCTTCTGATTCAGACACCCCAGCAGCTTTACTCAGTTTGTCAATAGCAGTCTTTCCTTTCCAGTATCCTCCAGGAGAATAATATATTTTGTACTTTGCATTGTACTTTGTATTGTCCATATTTTAACCATATTTTTATTGCATTTTTTACACCAGAAAGTGAGCAACAAGATAGACTGAAGTCATCCCAACTACAATGAAAGCTATCTCTGCAGCCTTCTGATCTTCACATGGTTCATAAAAGTCAGACTGGTCTGGCGGTGGTAATGTTTGAAACTTCTTTCCAGTCACTAGGTAATAATCATTAATTGTGTTATCAACGTTTGTAAATGTATGATCTGCATGTCCCTGTTGCCTTAATTTGTTATTAATGAAGTCTAAGTGAGCAATCCTCCTTTTCTCGTAAGCGTCTTGTGCCTTGGCCACTTTTCCATTGCCTTGTTATGTCGTTCTCTCTCTTCATCAGACCGTAGTTCACTAAGCATGTAATTGCTGCCAGAGAATGCCAATGCATTAACAATAGCTCCTCCCACCATCATAACCAACCCACACATCTTTTTATGAACTAATATTTTCTGGAATAATTCTTTATGCACTAATATTTTTATGAATTAATATTTCTAGAATGATTCTTTGTGCACTAACATTTTCTACAATAATTCCTTGTTATGAACTAATATTTTTCGGGAATAATTTCCTTGTTTTTTAACAAGAAAGTCTTTGACGCAATTGCTACAGTTATTACAACTACAACCTTAACAACATCCTCAATGTCTAACTTTCCTAGGTCGGCTGGTTTCATTTTAAATGTGCTTTTTCCTAACATGCTGTACCATATACTAAGGCCGCCGATTACAGCAGAGTGGTAAACAGTATTGACAATCTTTGCACTGTTCATGTTTTTTATTAACTAAAAAAATAATTAAAATAGTCATAATATGAAAGACTGTCTATATGCTTTTAATCAAATAATCCTTCGTTGCTAAAGATGAAAATAAGATTGCGACTAGTTTAGGTGAATCTTCTATCTTTCCCATGTTTGGTGGTTTTATTCTTAGAAAGCATTTTGTGAGGGTTGAATAAACTATAACATCGACAACAGGTACTGCATAATTAACCAACGTTAAACTCATTGTGTTTATAAGTATTATATATTATTTTTATCATTTTATTGCTTTAAAAATGAATTGCGATGAGCTGTTAAATTGTGAGGAGCCAGCAGACCTTGCCATAAAGAGAGCTTTATACTCTCTGGCTGCATGTGGAAAAACTAGACAGTATTTAGGCACTGAACTAAGTGTTGAACAGATTCAGCAGTTGTCTACTTCAGACGTTGAGAAGTATTACGCCAGGTACGAAGCACAGCTAGGAACCAAAATGGTTAGATCAGTGGGGCAGACAGTGGTTAGTTTATATGCTAAGTTAGTAGGTAAGATGGCACCGATTGATTCAGAAGAAGATTTAAGATATGACTTAACACAAGATCCAGTTTTATCCAAATCGCTAGAGTCTCTAGCATGTGACATGTATCATCGATTTGGAACGCTGTTATGTCCATTCATCATGGGACTAATTACTTTTAATCATATAGATTTTAATAGATTTAGAAATGAGCGATCAGGAGAAGAATGCGACCTCAGAGGAGAAGAATGTGACCTCAGACACGCTGGCATTAGAGGAGAAGAATGTGACTCCACAAGAAAAGAGTCCACAGGAGAAGAAGGTCCCACAAGTGAGTAATGTTACTAAGCCTAAAAATCCAGCTCGTGTCTTAGCAGGTTGAAGACTAGCTGAATGGAATAAACTACAAAAGCAAACCAAGAAGCAAAACAAAAATTATTAGATAGTAATACACCGCCAACGCCACAAACATTGCAATCACCACCATCATTACACTCATCACCACCACTGCCATCGCACTCAAACTATAAGATGTATTATGTACTGGCACTTGGTGTTGGTGGTTTCTTGGCGTACAGATATCTAAAACCATACTTAACAACAAAGTCACAACCCCCCCAGAAAAGAATTAAAAGAAAAAACACCAATATCTGAACAAGAAGCACAACCTGCTGTAGATCCATTTTTAATGAATTAATTTTTTAAAATACTGTCAAGTACTAGTTAAGTTCATACTACGTTAGTTATAACAAGTACTGATTAAAGTCTAGTCAAGTCAAGATCTTAAGTCAAGTCAAGTCAAGTTCTGTATGTGGAACACAAGTTAAATGCAGAACCATGTGATGTTCTAAATGAAACTGAATTTGAGGAAAGTGTTTGGTGTGAATTCATGAGCCCAAACGAGGAGATGTGTTTGGAAGGCTGCATTTACAAAGTGGGCAGAGTTCAGAAGAAAATCAACAGAAATTATTTCAACTCTTGAAACAGGATGAAATTAAAAAGTTCCATCAAGTCTGTATTATGGGCGACTTTAACTTCTCATCTGTAAATTGGAATGGCGAATGGACAAATGAGAAGGATAATGAAGTGATTGAAAGCTTTCATGATGCTTTTCTCATCCAGAAAATTTCACAAGCCACTAGACACAGAGCTGGACAGCAGTCCACCATGCCTGATCTCATACTGGTCCATGAGGACAGCCTCATTTCTGACATAGACCATAAAGCACCGCTTGGTCTGAGTGACCACAAGGTCCTTCTCTTCCAAATGCATGTAGCTAAAGCTAAGCTTCACCAAGAAGACTGTTCTAAATATAATTTAGGTGAAGGTAATTACAATGATTTCAGACATGAAGGAAGTGAAGTAGACTGGGGCACTCTTGATGAAATGGATGTTAATACGTGCTGGACTCATGTAAGTGACTGGATCCAGTCAGGAATGGACCGACACATACCGAAGGTGAAAACTGATAAGTCAGCAACTACCAAAGCTAAACCAAAATGGATGGATAGAAAGAACTTGAGGCAAATCAAGAAAAAGTATAATGCTTTCAAAAGATATCTTGAAACTAAATCTGGAATAGACTACCAGAGATACGTTATTGAGAGAAACCTCTCGAAGAGGATGATTAAAAGGGCAAAGAAAAAGGTATGAGAAAAAAAATAGCTTACAAAGCAAAGAGTAACCCCAAAAATTTCTGGAAATATGTGCAAGAAAAATTGAAAATAAGTACTAATATTAATGCTTTAAAAAGGATTCAGGTGAAATGGCAGTCACTGACTCTGAGAAAGCAGGAACATTCAATGATTTCTTCTCAAGTGTATTCACCCGAGAGAAAGTAAACATCTACCTAACATGACTAAGTCTCAAAATTTAGAAGGCATAACTCTTTCAGGAATAAGAGTCACCCCGGCAGTGGTGGAGGCTACACTGAAAAAACTGGACCCCTCTAAGGCTCAGGGACCTGACAGAATTCTGGCCAAAGTCCTAAAAGAACTAAGTAAGGAACTCTCAATCCCCTTCAGCATACTGTTTAATAAATCCTTAGAGACGGAAGTATCCCGGATGACTGCATGGAAAACTGCTGATGTTGTTGCCATTTTTAAAAAGGGTTCCAAACAGGACCCGGGCAACTATAGGCCAGTCAGCCTAACTTGTGGTACATGCAAAGTACTGGAATCAATTGTGAGGGATGTTATTGTGTCACATTTCAATGATTTCACAAACTTTTTGCAGACTGTCAACATGGTTTTCGAAATAAAAGATTTTGTATGACTCAGCTGATCCAAGTCATGGATGATTTAACTGCACTTTTTCTGATGACAAAAAATCAATAGATATAGTGTATTTAGATTTTCGTAAAGTTTTTGACTCGGTACCGCATAAAAGACTATTGATTAAGTTGAAAAATTATGGAATTGACGGCTCCCTCCTAGACTGGATCGGGGACTTTCTGACTGACCGAAGACAGAGGGTGAGGGTAGGGTCGGCATACTCTTCACACAAACCAGTTTTAAGTGGCATCCCACAGGGAAGCATTTTGGGCCCAGTCCTTTTTACTATATTTATTAATGATTTTACCAGACGTGATATCGAGTTCATGTAAAATTTTTGCCGACAATACTAAGATCTACGGTGACTCTGTTAATTATCCTGATATACAAAAGGACCTTGATAACGTGCAGGAGTGGTCACGTAAGTGGAACTTGTATTTCAATGTCCAAAAGTGCAAGGTAATGCACATAGGGAAAAATCCCCATCCCTGACTACACAATGAAATTAGGTAATTTAAATGAATGATTAAAAAATGCTCAGTAGAGAAAAAGAGCTTGGCGTTACCTTTGACTGCAATCTTAGTTTCGACCCACATATACAAAAAGCTATTAGTAAAGCCAACCAAATGATTGGGTTGATTAGACGGTCTTTCTCCTTTATTGACAAAGACATATTCTTGAAACTATACAAAGCGCTTATTAGACCACATGTGGAGTACGGAAATGTTATCTGGGACCCACTACTTAAGAGACGATCAGTGTCGGTAGAAAAGGTCCAGAGAAGAGCGACGAAGATACTACCTGAGTGTAGAGACATGACTTATACAGAGAGGCTAAGATATCTTCAGTTACTGTCTTTAAAAGCCAGAAGGGTAAGAGGGGACCTGATCCAAGTAAACAAAATATTTCACCAAGTGGACGATATTGACTTTTAACTCTTTATTTCAAGTGAGTAAGTCAGATATTACAAGAGGCAATGAAGGCAAATTGTTTGTTCGTTATTCTAACACTAACTTAAGGAGAAATTAATTTGCCATCAGAGTAGTTAACAGATGGAATTCTCTTCCGACTAACATCAAACTTACTGACACCCTTAACAACTTTCAAAGCCTCTTGATGCAGATGAAAGTTTTAAAGATATAGAATTTGAATTTGATGACTGAGACTTTTCTCATACCAAAATATATATGTAACTGTAACACGTGATTAACACCCCTTGAGTAAATACTGACCTATATATTGAAGGAGCACAAGAAAGCCGCGAGACTATACAAGCTCCTACCTACCTACCTACCTACCTACCTGCCTGCCAGTACTAAGTCAAGTCATGTAGTTCTCCAATGACCTATGGCATATGAAAACTTGGGAGTGGCGTAAGTTCGTTTGTTAGTATTGGAGGCTAGTGATTTCTTATTAACAGCAGTTGTGCTCACTTGATGAAGAGCAGAGCGCAGAGTAACATTTGTTTGGTGAAATACTTTGTTTTGAAAGAGAGCCTGTTTGTAGTTGTTATGAGTTTATATTTTTTTAACAACTTCTTTACTTATGCCCTTGGCATTCTTTGTTATGGAGGTCTGGCTGGCAATGCTATACATCTTCGACTGCAGACCAACATATTCTTGTACAACTGTCCCATTCAGTTCGTCTTTAAACTTTCCAATCACTTTCTTGTTTACAGTTCAATGTAAAGGGCTGTCTTTTGGATAGTCACATGTGTCATACCACCCGTCAACTCCTTTGGCTACCTCTGTTTCTAAGTCTTTGTAAAAAATCTTCAGTGGGGATGTCTAGAATAAACGAGTCAGTGTCTGTGTATAAGACTCTTGCTTCTGGGTATAGCGGTTTAAAGTAGTCATACAGAAATTCTAGCATTAACAACTTTGACAAACCCAATAAACACTGGTTTGTCCAACTTTACATATATTTTTCTTCATCATAATGCCATACAGGCTGGGGTTAAATCATCTAAAGTTTTGATAATTAGGTTTAGAGACTAGTTTAATTGCTGTTTTTCCTTTCGTGACCAATCTTTATGTTTGTGTGGGTTCTCCATCGTTTTGCCAAAACACTGTTGTTCATTCGTTTAAAAAAGTCTTTTTCTGAAGCGTCGGTGGATTTAGTACTAAGATCGATGTTCTTCATGATGTATGGTTTCATAAAGAGCTCTTGGTCAAAAGCAATTATTCTGTGAACAGCGTAAGATTTAGTCCATGTCTTTAGTAAAACTGTAGCAGTCTGTAATGGCATACACACTAGTCCTGTGATGAAGATTAGGCACAAGTTTTGGTGGTTGTGTGGGTGCCATTTTTAATCTTTCTGCAGCTAGTGGGTAATCATTATGGAGGTCACGCAATTCTTTAGGATATTCTAAGTCTGCTTCTAAGATTAGTCCCTGTGAATGATCAGGTGTAAGCTTTGACAGCATACCTAACACAGCATCAACCGTATGAGGTCCTGTGTACATTCTAAAGTTTCTTAATGGCAGTGTCTGGCTCATAGCCCACCCATACAGATTGTTAGCATCTAAATACATTAAATAGTTAGATGGTTTAGTGGCGTCATAGTCATCTAAATACTTTGTTGTTGGCTTTACAGTAAGGATGCGAGGCCATGCTAATGCCGCCTCTCAACCCATCTTAATCATCTGGAGTGTAGCCAGATCCGATATTAAGTCAATCTTGATGTTTGTAAACTTTAAGAAGGCGTCCCAAGACAATCCAGGCGCAGAGATGTAATGTGATGAGTCTAGGCTATATGTTTCATGCATGTGGATCTGTAATTTTCAAACACATCTACTAATAAACACGTGTCAGCCATTAAATATTGATCGTGATAATCACCCATTGTTTGGCAGTGTAATTCTGTCCAGGCTTTCTGTGCATATTCATAGTCAGAGTCAGTGATGCCTTTGCCTGTAAGACGGCTGTAAAAGTCTTCTTTAGGTGAAAGTGCTTGCTCATCAAACCTCTCCCATGAGTCCATGTATTCATAAGGGTAAACACCTTTGCATACTAAAGAGGGGTCAAAATATTCTTTAGTTATTGGACAGTCATGTAGCGATGTAGCTAATCTATCCAAACTTCCCATCAGATGTTGAGCAGGGTCATAAAAGGATAAACAGTCCAGGGTGAGGGTATGTACTTTTCTGAAGACTGTGCAATGCAGCTAACTCTCTTATACTCAGAAGTCACTGCTTGCATAATAAAATGAGAATCATAGCCTCGTAAGTTGTGAAAGAAGATGGGTATTTTCCAAGTCTTGGGGTCAAACTTAAGTTGAAGATTGCAACTGTTGTGTGCTGCGCTCCTAAATTTGCCAGTAATATGATCGTGGTCCCTGACAGAGGCATCTCTTACAGAGTCTGATAATTCTTTGTTGCATATCCAACAGTGAGTAGATGAATTATAGCGTTTCTTGGTCTTCAGGAGTCATAATAATGTTTGAGAGATTCAGCTGATTGGCACATTGATTACGAACTTGTTTCATGTGTTGTAAAAATCTGCTGGCTGCGTTGGGGCCTCAGTAAATCTCTGGTGTCGTATGTGCGCCATCTGACCTAACAACAATAAAAGCATAAGAACAATTCTTGGTTGTTTGATAAGACTGTTTTTTGGATCTTCTAGTTGTTGTGGGCCTTGGTTCTGTGGCAAGATCGATTCAAAGTCAGCATAAACCACGTATGGGTTCATCTGCATTTTGTGTACATTTTTAAAAAACTAACTTTAGACCCTGGTGGGACTGTAAGAAGTTTGGTTTCACAGTCTACAAAACTTTTACAATGATTCTTATGTTTGGCAGCTGCTTCTATAGTTGGGATTCTAACCAGACACTTTCTACAAATCTCTTGTTTAGATGTATCCTTTGATGTACAGGCTAACAGTCTGCTAACTGATCTGATTAATACATAATGGCTCTTTGGACCTTCTGTAAACAGTATCAAGACTACATGATTCTTAAGTGATTCACCAGAAGTAGGGGCTTTAGGGGAGATCCTTAGAGGTTGTAGATTGTCTACTACAGACCATGTATATACGCTTACACTTATTGGTTTGTTTTGTTCTTCAAAGAGACATACTTTCTATACTTACCGGAAATTTATTTTATTGAAGTTCAGGCCATGTCTCTATGGTTCATACTTGGAGACTCTGTCTGCATGTTTTTCAACAGGATGTAAATGTGCCAAAACACACCACATGAAACACATATTGTCAGAATTTTATATGTTTAAGACTGCTCGTTTTAAAACTAAGCCTCTTGGAAGAGGAATGTAAGAATTGCCAACTATGGGATAGTATTTTGTTTGTTTTAATCTGATTTCAAGGACTGTTCCTTCAGACCAACCGGAGCCGCGTAATTTTGCTTCTTCACTCGCATGGTTAAACTGTGTAAGCATGTAATCAGCCCAGTCAGAATTAAAGTCGTAATAGGTAATAACTTCTTTCTGTTTGGTTGAGACCCAGACTTGCAGATTGTTATCATCGGGGGGTTATATAATCAATCAGAATGACTAACAACACTTTCACTGGAGGCTTGATTTGAAGAGACTGGTATTTACTTATAGCATGTGTCACGCTTTCTTGAACATTTGTGGGGTTAATAATATCCATGTCTACTTCACTAGACATATTGCTTAACTGTTCATCACTGTCGAATATCTCCTCCATAGGGTTCATTTTGCTAACCCAAATATTTAGGTAATTTAAAAAATAAATCAAGCTGGAAGATAATAAATATGCACCTCTTCCTGGTTAGCAGAAAGCCAAACAGACAGGTTATCATCTTCAGGGGCCATATAATTAACTATAATGGCAAACAACGCTTAAGACGGAAAACTGGTTGTTTGTTCTGATTTATTAATAGTACTTGAAATGAAATAAATAAGAAACAGAGTTTTGCAAACATTATAGTAATTTTTTCATGATTGAGCCAGAGAGAATGTCAATATGCGGGGTCAAACTCACCACATCTGTTTTGCCGAGCAAGCCCCCTGTAACATCTTTTATTTGCTGTTTTTGATATTATTATTATCATTTTTTTCGAAAAACAGGGGTTTCAGAGCAAAATAGGACAAAAGGGATGCAGAAAAGGGGGATTGCGAGGCAAAATAGATGTGGTGGGTTTGAACCCGTATATTGACATTCTCTATAGTCGTGCCATGGTGGGGAATACCTGTTGGTGTGATTCATGATGCTAGGAAAGACTATGTTTTGAAAAGCTAGAGCCCTCCAGGAACCGAGGGAGCTGTGGACTGTGACTCGGCCCCTCTCCCTCCCCTCCCTGTCTGGCCTGCATACTCACCTGTGTGTGCTGGTCTACTCACCTGTGTGTGCTGGTCTACTCACCTCACCTGTCTGCTCACCTGTGTGTGCTGGTCTACTCACCTGTGTGTGCTGGTCTACTCACCTGTGTGTGCTGGTCTACTCACCTGTGTGTGCTGGTCTACTCACCTGTGTGTGCTGGTCTGCTCACCTGTGTGTGCTGGTCTACTCACCTGTGTGTGCTGGTCTACTCACCTGTGTGTGCTGGTCTACTCACCTGTGTGTGCTGGTCTACTCACCTGTGTGTGCTGGTCTACTCACCTGTCTACTCACCTGTGTGTGCTGGTCTACTCACCTGTGTGTGCTGGTCTACTCACCTGTGGTGCTGGTGGTCTACTCACCTGTGTGTGCTGGTCTACTCACCTGTGTGTGCTGGTCTACTCACCTGTGTGTGTGCTGGTCTACTCACCTGTGTGTGCTGGTCTGCTCACCTGTGTGTGCTGGTCTACTCACCTGTGTGTGCTGGTCTACTCACCTGTGTGTGCTGGTCTACTCACCTGTGTGTGCTGGTCTACTCACCTGTGTGTGCTGGTCTACTCACCTGTGTGTGCTGGTCTACTCACCTGTCTACTCACCTGTGTGTGCTGGTCTACTCACCTGTGTGTGCTGGTCTACTCACCTGTGTGTGCTGGGTCTACTCACCTGTGTGTGCTGGTCTACTCACCTGTGTGTGCTGGTCTGCTCACCTGTCTACTCACCTGTGTGTGCTGGT
Source organism: Conus betulinus (assembly GCA_016801955.1). Taxonomy (NCBI): domain Eukaryota; kingdom Metazoa; phylum Mollusca; class Gastropoda; order Neogastropoda; family Conidae; genus Conus; species Conus betulinus. The sequence goes on from JADBJO010032341.1 coordinate 14,046, forward strand.
CTACTCACCTGTGTGTGCTGGTCTGCTCACCTGTGTGTGCTGGTCTGCTCACCTGTGTGTGCTGGTCTGCACACCTGTGTGTGCTGGTCTGCACACCTGTGTGTGCTGGTCTACTCACCTGTGTGTGCTGGTCTGCACACCTGTGTGTGCTGGTCTGTTGTGTCCTCTCTTGAGGTTCAGGTGTGACTAGTTTTATCCCTGGATAGTCCGAGCAGACACATGGAACTTGTTCAGGTAAGACTTTGGATCAGTTGCCGTGATGTTGGTGTGCCGACTATGAGGCAATGGGTAGAAACTAAACTGTACAAGCACTTTCTTTCTGCTCATTTTGCATCACTAGTGGGCATATTAGTGTACACATTGCACCTGTTGCAGTACATGGATGTATGTTATAGGAGTAATAGTTGTGACGGTAACAGCGTCATTTCTGTGGGTGTGATTCACTGTGTATAAGGAAGATGAATTGTGCTTTATCTAGGATTTTGTGGGGCATAGCTCATAGCAAACAATTGTTGTATGCCAATAGGAATAGTTTTTGTCAGCTGGAAAGTTAATGTTGTTTTGTTTACAAAGAAATGGTTTACTGTGGGTGATGTGATATCTAGTTTCACAGTGTCATTTTGAAAGTTTTCAATGTTTGTGTGATCTATGATTCAGTGAACAGAGTATGAAGATTATCATTATGGTACTATCTGAGGTCAGTAATTGGTGTGTAAATAGTCTTTGTGTTTTCTCTCCTTTTTTCATGCATTGACGCTGATTGGTACTACTTGATCATAGTTGATGCTTAGAAACCTCAACTGTTTTTCCCCCAAACCAGGGTTAATTCTCAGAATCAGGCTGTTTTCTGCATTCTCTCTGTCCTTTTTTGTTTGTTCATTTGTTTGTTTGTTTTTTTTGGATAGCGTGGTTGTAGGAGGGGGAGGACTAAAAAGGATGTAGATGGGATGGGGTGGGGTGGGGGTATGCATCAACTTTCCCTTGAAAAGTAAACAAACAGAAACACAAACACACAACACAGCGAAGTAAACAAACAAAAACAGAAACACACAACAAACACAAAGTAACAAACAGAAACACTAGCGCACAACACAACCAACACACACATACAGATATACACATATACATGGCCACTTTCTGTCTTAACTAAGACTGTGCATCTGAGTCATATACTACATGAAGCAAATCACTGAAATGCCGTGTGAATTGTAGATTAATGACTTATGCATATGAAGATTAATGACTAATACATATTAAGATTAATGATTAATACACATTAAGATGACATCATTTCCAGCTCTTCATCCCAGAAGTTTGAAAGAGCATGATTGGTTTGTCCTGATTGGTTTATCCTCTGCAGTGACTGTAAAACGTGTCATGAGCAGTCACAGACTGTTACATGTTGATCCTTTGCAGTGACTGTAAGATGTGTCATGAGCAGTCACAGACTGTTACATGTTGATCAACTCTGCAGTGATTGTAAAACGTGTCATGAGCAGTCACAGATTGTTACATGTTGATCCTCTGCAGTGATTGTAAGATGTGTCATGGGCAGTCACAGATTGTTACATGTAAATCAACTCTGCAGTGATTGTCAGACGTGTCATGAGCAGTCACAGACTGTTACATGTAAATCAACTCTGCAGTGATTGTCAGACGTGTCATGAGCAGTCCAGTCACAGACTGTTACATGTTGATCAACTCTGCAGTTGACTGTGAAGACGTGTCATGAGCAGTCCAGTCACAGA
>JADBJO010032342.1:0-2500 GCA_016801955.1 Conus betulinus
TCATACAAATTTTCTCCACGAAGGAAAATTACCACATTAGAGATTGGATCATGGAGAGCCACCGAAACAGAAATTAGAGAGTTCGAATTTTTTGAAGCATTGTGTGAAATAAGGCTGTCAACATGGAGTGTGTCTCTGTCACTAATTACAGTTGCTTCCTTACAGATCCTTCAGCTCATCACGACTAATACGATGCAAAACTTGATTGGTTGTCCAAGTAACCACACAGTGCATGCTTTCTTGTCATGTGATCCCAAAGTTATTGCAAGAAAAATTGTTTACCAACTTCCACGCTTCCCAACAGAACTCACCAGCTGAAGGCTGAGAGGTTGCATTCTGTGAAATGGTCATTCCCTAGCTATGGTATGTTCAGGTGCGATGATGGTATCACTCTACTCCAATACACACTGGTGTGTGACTTCCATGTGGACTGTCCAGATAACAGTGACGAATCGTTCTGTGAACACCCTCAACATGAAGGGTTTATGTGCTGTAACAGTCAGTATATATTGCACAGCCACCGGTGTTTGCAACGAATTCTCTGATTGTTTTGATGATTCAGATGAGAGGAATTGCCCCGAGCACGCACGTAAGCCATGCCCCTACTGCGCTCGGGTCATGATGATGAGCATATAAAGCAAAGATTTCATATCGACTTAGATGGCACTGGATATTTTACATTCCAAACCATGAACACGGAGGAGTTTTGTCCTGGGAGCCATTACGGATGTACAGCTGAGCTCTTGAACTGTCTTCCAGTCTACACAAGATGCAACGGGTTTCAGGACTGTGTTTATGGGGAGGATGAAAGAGGCTGTGAGACAGTGACGTGTGTGGGACTATACCACTGTCGGGCTTCTACAGTGTGCGTGCATGGAGACCATCTCTGTGATGGCTGGGCTCAGTGTCCACAACGAGATGATGAACTGATGTGTGATTTGACCTGCCCCCCTGGTTGTATGTGTCAAGGCCACTCCTTCCAGTGTAGCAACCCCTTTCCCCGTTCAAACCTTCCCTCATCTCCGGTCCCTAGATGCTACAGATTTCACAAATGTCACTGAGTGTTTTTGGCCAAAAATCATTATCTCACTTCTCTGCGTTTTTCTTACTGTAATATTAATAATATTTCGCGTCTAAAGCTAAAAAATCTTCTGTACATAGATCTGACAAATAATCAAATCAAAACAATCAACATGGCTGTCTTTTTTGAGCTGCCACATTTACAAACTTTACGGGTGACGAATAATCCTGTCACCCAAATTGTAACAGAAAGATTAAAACAAATACATTTCACATTGAAAACATTGGATATGTCAAATGTACGTCTCAAAATACTAAGCAATGTGTTATTCACGTATCTACCCGATCTGAAACACTTCAATTCATCTTTTTCTGCTGTTAAAAACTATCGGCTTTATGGGGTTTTAAAAATATGCCGCTACTTAAGGAACTGGATCTGGAAGGAAATCCGGTAATTAACTTTCCCCTAGATTTATTCTCAAGGTCTAATCAGTTAAGTAGGATCTATTCTTTAAACTATAGATTTTTGCTGCAAGAGTGTACTTCCAAAACGGGCAAAATAAGTGAAATGCTCAGCGCCTCAGACTGCACTGGCATCGTGTGCAAATTTGCTACCAACAGAACCGTACGTGATTTCCTATTGGCTCCTTTGTACTTCTACTGCTTTGGGGAATTTTGCTTTGCCTCGTCGTTTCGATCACACTCAGGAACGCATTCGCAAGCACGTTTGTGACAGCCTTTGTCCATCTACAGTTGGCTAATATGTGCATGGGAGGTCACATAAGCATCACATTGGCAGCAGACTACTCGTTCCATGGGCAGTACTTACTCATGGAAAAGTCATGGATCAAGAGCGAGATCTGCAAGATGGCGGGGTTTCTCTTCACTCTGTCCAGTGAGGTGTCTGTGCTGATGGTGTGTCTGATTGTTGTGGATCACTTCGCCATCTTTTGTCACCGTCAAGGTCCCCGGAGTGTCAATGAACGTTCAACAGCTGCAGCTTGTACGTTCACCTGGATCATGGGAACCCTGTTGTCGATCGTGCCGCTCCTTCCTGGACGTTCACACTGGGGTCTTCAGGGTCAGTCAGGGTTGTGCCGCCTGGCTATGTCTCATCACTACAGCTCTGATCAAAGGTTGAGATGGTTCATAGTTGTTGTGACAGTCATTTCATGTTATGCTTTATGATCATGATTGCTCAGTTTATCATCTACAGGCGAACCCCGAAGTATAGAATAGAACTTGAAGCGATAAAAAGACCGTATTATTCCTCAGTGCACCTGGTGGGAAAGCTGGTGGTTATGAAGGCTGTCTGCTGGTTTTCATTAGGTTCGGCCACTATTATGACTTCACTGGGTATTGCTGTTTTCCACAAGGTCTATGACGCTTTGGTTGTGTTCCTGTTGCCTCTCGATTCTGCTCTTAACCCGCTCTTCTCTATTTGTGGACTATGGCCACGCAGCAGCGAAGGCAAGCACAG
>JADBJO010032342.1:10000-15793 GCA_016801955.1 Conus betulinus
CACCTGAGTACTCTGCATGCTGGAGAGTACCTCCAAAGCGGATGTCGGCGGAAACAACAAGTGCTGTTGGATCCTGACTACCTGTCGATGAGAAGCACTTCCATGTGCACACAAAAGAAACTGACCTGAATCCACTAGACCTTCCTCTCTCTAAGAAAGGTGTTCATCTTGGGTTTTTAGAGACACTCGTCTTATGGGCAGGAGGGTTTGTCTATCTGAGTTGCACACATACGTTCGCACGCACGCACGCATGTATGCACGCACAGCAGGCAGGCGGGCACTCACTCACGCATGCACGCACGCACACACACGCACACACACACACACACACACACACACACACACACACACACACACACACACACACACACACACACACACGCACACACACACACACACACACACACACACACACACACACACACACACACACACACACACACACACACATGGAAGTTTGTGTCCATTAAAACCAGGCTGAAAATGTTGCAGCATTGGCGAAGGAAATATTTTTTCATACCTGTTTAATCGAAGACATCTAAGGGCAAAGAATTTGCACGTCTGAGCGTCTGAGTCCATGCTCCCACCTATCTTTAATGAGCCACGGGGGGTGGTGGGAGGGACGGAAAGGAGGAGGTACGAGTGTGTAGTTTCTTTGACAAAACATTATATATGCAGTAAACATATCAGAATGAAAGTGCCAGTGCACCACACATCAATACACGAAATAAACACCGACGCTTTTTACCAAATGTTAAAACTTTAAGATCAGCAAGATAATGTCCATCTGTTACAAAAACACTCAGACAATGTATTGTGAGAGTGAGTGAGTTTCAGGGGAAAAAAGACTGTGGGAAAAATAGAAGAATGAAGGCCGCACTGTTCACAAAAAAAAACAAGAATGAAAAAGGAAAAGAAAAAAGCAATAAGTAAAAAGTGAAAATATTGGAGGTTGGAGGGAAAAAATCTTAATGGGCCAGCAGCCCGCACAAACGCAAATCATGTTGGTTGTTTTATCTGTTGTTTCTACAAAGCAGATCGAATTAAGTGCAAAGCTTCCACCAATCACCAACAACAGGGTTGACTTTCGATATGGTCAGTTCAGACATAACAAAGGGAGCAGGAGGCACAGAGGTCCCACCTTGGTGAACTCCTTCCCCTGCAATGCCTGTGGGACGTCAGGGTACCTCAACCACAGGCCTCCCACTCTCCACGTCAGGACCCATTCCAGCTTGTGACCTTTCTTCGTGCACACTTTTGAAATGACGATGGGCAAATGACGATGTAGTGGCGGCGGGGTAAATGGATACGCAGTCATCTTTTGAGATTCCGCTTAAGAAATAATGACCTTCTCTGGACACATCCAATTGCGCCCACTTTGAGATTAGTGACTGTTCGTGCTTCGTTTCTATCTTCATGTCTTGAATGTTGTTTGCCTTGCCTGAAGAAGACCAAAGAGGTCCAAACGCGTAGCATTTGTCATGCAATTTGTTTGTTTCTTTCATATGGATGCATAGTGATTTTTAAATTTTATTTGAATTTCCACCTGTTATCACATCACTTTCAAACCAACTTCCGATTCAAAATAATCCGAAATCAAACAGGTATGAATGGAATGGTGGTAAACTTATTACTAATTAAAAGGGTGAAACAAAAGTAACTTATTACTAATAAAAAAAAAAAGGATGAAACAAAGTAAACTGAGAAAGTAAGTAAAAGTAGATTTCTAGGTTGCCAAGAAAATGGAACAAGACATGAGATGCCAGATACAGTATACTTCTTGCTTTGTGACCTTTATATCAGCAAGACAAACACCTGACAGACAAAAAAATATCGGCAGAACAACTGATTGAATGATGTGGGCGAGAAACATGCAAATTACAGCGCAGCTGAATGAATGACGCTAGGGGGTATTAAATTAAACAAAAGTCTTGCATTCTGACTTGTTTTTGTTTGTCATTTTTGTTTGTCTTGCCTGTAGACGGGGTGTGAAGCACGTTGATTTGATTCTGTCAGGCTTTAGGTTTCCGTTCGTTTGTCAGGCCAGCTCTAGCTGCGCGCTTGCAGTCTTTCCACTTTGGATCTAGCAAAATTAGCCGCATGTCCGACCCCTCCCCCTCTCCCACCTTCTCCTTCTCCGCCCGCAGTCTTCTCCCCAGAATGACAACATCAGTGAAATGAGTCTTGGCGGTTTCCGCTCCTCCGGTGGCTCAGTTTCACTAGTGGGTTATCGGACGTTCGCTCCAAGGCCCATTTCACACGATATTGTCAAAGCAGTTTTGCTTTAAAACATATGAACACGGTGTACAAGAACTGTCATTTTTGCATAATGTTGGGCAGGATAAGTATGTTTTGTTTTCGTTTTTGTTTTTGTTTTTTTCCTTTCTGAAGAGCAAAACTGATGGACTAGCCCATGGAACCTTGCTGTTGGTTATCATTTGACTTGTCCATCTGCTTTGCCTGAAAAAGGAATAACTGAGAAGGATGAAAGCTGTTTGAAAAAAACGTAACAGTGGAAAAAAAAAGACGTCAAGTATGGTACCGGTGTTAGAGAAGGGTCCTTATATTCTCCGCGAACTCAAAGTTTTTCTAGCATACTTCAGAAACAGTTCTTTTTTTAGTTGATGAGCACTCTTTTAAAGGTCCGTCTTCCCAGAATGAGAACAGCTTTTAATGATCGACAATGGTACATCCAAGAATCTTTCTTTCCAAAATTCAGAAGAGCGTTTCTGTCTGTTTGATGGTGCAAGAGAGAGAGAGAGAGAGAGAGAGAGAGAGAGAGAGGAGGGAGGAAGAGAGAGGAGAGAGAGAGAGAGGAGAGTGAGAGAGAGAGAGAGAGAGAGAATGTGCATGCGAATGTGAATCTTTATTCAGATTAAGGCCAAGCCCCATACTGAAGGGGGTTTTATAAATGTAATATATATCATGAATGATACGAATCAAAAATGTTAATGATGAAATACTGTAGGATAAAAACAAACGAATTATAAACCCTCAAGATACTGCAGTCTGAATTCTTTCTTTCCTTCATAAACATACTTACACCTAAATTCAGTGTGTGTTTCTCATTACTTGTCAATAATAAGAGAATGACCCTGAAGTTACACGGTTCTGTGTAATATTTGGATTGGATAAGTTTTATTCTTAAATTACTCAGAACGGGGCGGGGCAGCAAAAACAAAACATGCGTTTCATCTTCTCTTGCTCGTTTACATAATCGATATGTTAGATAATTTTTCAAACAACATTGCTATACCTAAAGCGATGGTAAAGCAATGTCAGATACACCACATCTGAATTTTGTCGGTGCACATCTAACGCGTCTATTCATTTTATCTTAATATAATGTTCGAATGTATGTGGTCGATTTAAAGAGTTTGTACTGAACAAATCTGTCACTATTATAACATATGGTCATGCCAGTCCTGCCACTTGCAATCAATAATCCTCTGTTTAAAACAATTTAGAAATCTGATATATTTTCAGCACCTTGGTTATCCCAAGCAAAAACAAACTTGTACAGATGTAAACACTGTCCTTTTACCATTATTGTCAAAACTTGTTAACAACATCCTGTAACCTTTATAGGGTATCCTGCATTCGTCCATTCTCGTTAGTTGGAGCCAGTAGATTTTTACATTTCAAATAAGAATTTAAATAAACAGGATATCTTCCAAGTTCACCGTATATCAGATCATTGGAAAGTTCTTAATATCTACATTGAAAAAAACGCTTAAGCGCATACAATGTGAACTTTTTCAATTAAGGCACTTTTCTCAAACCCCCATATTTTTGCTCCTACTGCAAGATTGGCTGCACCTGTGAATCGAATAACTTGATTAAAAACACTGAATAAATCGCAGTGTAACTTGTATAAAACCTGATTGAAGAATAACTATGGGACTGCCATTTCGATCTCGTTCTACATCTTGGCAAGCACACTGAAAACTAGGTTTGGTTGTAAAGTAAATACCAAGCGATTTGCAAGCACTATACCAAAGCAATTCGATCACTTACATAGTAGGCCCCCAATCCCCCTTTTCAGCACGCCACTAGATATTTCCTTTCACGAAACACGTACAATAGCTGTTCATTCTCATATTAATTTTAATTCTAGTTTGCTTGCTGCAGAGTACCAAAAATTTAGTTGTCGCTGCGAGACCGACCAAGGATACTGCTAGTTAAAATAATGTCCCAGCAAAAAAGCAGAAAAATAATTCTAAAAGGTCAAAAAGTTACTCCATGTCGACTATTTCAATTATTCCAAGGCTAACTCTTTAATGAATAGAGGGGAAAATCAACACTGGGCTACAGACGGTCTCCTTGTTTGAGGCACCCTTGTACACATGACACATACTCCAATAATTTTGCAACTGACTCTTATTTTTGTTTTTTACCTCACGGTACATAGCTTTTATGCAACGATGCTTTTTCGATTTTATTCCTTTTGTTTACAAAACGGCCATAACAATCTTCGAGAAAGGGAATTCAAAAAGCGTTTACAAAGTTCAACAATGACGCAACATATAACTTTTGACTGTTTACCAAATTGTTCCAAAGAGCAGCAAAGCAGAAGTAAATATTGATCGATTGATGAGAGAGAGAGAGAGGAGTAGAGCGAGGATTAGGGAGCGATGGGGATGAGAGGAGCTGAACGACGAGAGAGCAGAGAGAGAGAGAGACGAGAGCAATGGACAAACTCGCAAAAATCTTTTTTTTTTAATTCTACAACTCAAAGCAGGTTTTCTTTTCGCTTGGAAGCAGAAAGTTGTAAACTTTAGTCTTCTAAAACTAATATACATTCTTTTCTGTCGGCGGCATCTGAAAGCCGATTTCCATAAATAAGTAATAGTTTGTTTCGTCGAATGGGGTGCACTACGATGTATAATAATTTGCTGAACTCTGAGAGGCCTTTATTCGAGGTTCAGGTGTCAATTACTTATGAGGTATTGGATTTCTTACATGTGTTGTATGTGTGTGGAACGCACAGCGCGGCGCGCACGAGCGTGTGTGTGTGGTGTGTGTGTGTCCCTGTGTGTGTGGTGTGTGTTGGTGTTTTGTTGGGGGGTTTGTGAGTGCGTGCGTGCGTGGTGACGTGCTGCGTGCGTGCGTGTTGTGTGTGTGGTGTGTGGGAGTGGTGCGTGCGTGTGTGGTGTGGAAGTGCGTGCATGGCGTGCGGGGTGCGTGTGTGTGGGTGGTTGTGTGTGCTGGTGTGTGTGTTCCATGCAAGTGCCATTTAAACGTGTTCGCTTAGCATTGCTTAGATTAGGGCTGTTCAGGACGATGAGATGCATGATGATGATGATGAGATGATGATGATGATGTTCTCATCATTATTTATCATTGTCATATTAGTGTTGTCTGTTAGCTGTTTGTTTTGTTTTTCTTGGTTTTCTTTTATGTTGGTGTGCTAAAGGACAAAAGTGCAACGAGAGAAGACAACAACCAAGTGACAACCTAGTATAAAACCGATACGGATACACAAATGTATTCATGGCACTAAAATGTGGACACCATATACAAAGTGTCATAGAATTAAAATCTTCCACAAAGGTAGTTGGATGGAAGGGCGCACAACCGGTGACATACCATTTACTAGAAGTTCTCTGCAGGATTTGACATCTTTGACCGCTACTCTCTCGCCTAGGCTCTACTCTCTCATACTAGCGCATCGCGCTGCTGCTCTCAGCACAGATCGGAAAGTCCGTCCTTGGTCTAATATCTAAAGATTAGCGTGCTATTAACTTAAGGACTCCATTACTTTCTCCCATCAGTGTAATGACAGTAAACGTA
>JADBJO010032343.1:0-10000 GCA_016801955.1 Conus betulinus
GGAGTGAAGGTAGATGATTTTGGGTTGAAATGTGTTGAAGTGTGATCTAGTTTAGTGTGAAAAAAAAATAATAATATAGAGGATTTACGGAGCCGTAAATCGCGCTGGCTTGTAGTTAAGGGGGGAAGGAGTGAGAGGGAGGTGTCGTGAGAGGTTATTGTCATCCGCGCGCGCGCGTCGAATGTCGGTATGCGCGGGGGTCGTTTTTTTATTATATTGTGTTTTTTGGTGATTATTGCAAGTTGAAATTGATTAGGCGTATGCTTAATCACGTATGGCCCAGCAGGGGGGGGGCCGTCCCGTCGCTCTGCTTTTATTAGTATGTTTGGGTTTGCGTTACTAGTTCAGCGGCGGCGAGCGCTTCCGCTCTCCGGTGTTGTTGCTGGTGTTGAATTATGTGACATTTTTTATATGCCATTAAAGGAAAAAAAAAAAAAAAAAAAAGAAAACAGTAATTTATATATGGCATTATGTGGTTTTATTTGGGTATATACTATTTGATGTATGTTAATTGGGATGTGATATAATATGATGTTGGTAGGGTGGCATGTGAAGGATGGTTTGTCATATGGATAGTATTATTAATTGATTTTGTTTGATTTTGATATTGTAGAATAAGGAGAAAGTTAAGGTGTTTATAATTGGAAGTTAATAACTGTTTTGTTTTTGTGCATTTTTTTTTTCTGGATATTGTAGATTGATTTAGGTATTGTTTGATGGAATTGAGAGGGCTAGGTTGGTTGTAGTTAGTTTGACGGCTTGAATGCCTTGGTCGAAAGTGGAATTGCGAAGATAATGTGTTATGGTTTTGGTGTGCTAAAGTTAGATAATTAATTGCGGGTCAGAGTAGTTATGAAATTATTTTATTTCCAGGTATCGACATGGTTTAATTTTTTCTATTTTTTTTTTTGTTGCTGCATCCTCCGGTCTGGGGCATCGTACCGGGTATTGACTTGGCTTCTGTCGTTGGTGTAGCTGACCTCTAGGTCATCGTCACAGACGACCGGGACCGGGGGGGGTCGAGAGCATCCTTCGAGCGTCGAAGCTTCCCTTCCTGCTGTTGAGATCTGCTGAGCTGCTGAGCCCTTCGTCGTCTTCAGTTTGTGTTGCGGTGTTTTAGAAATTAGTGACTTTGTGTTGAACTTAGTGACATTATTGATTTGGCATTGTTCGGAGCTTCATCTACCGTGGCATCAAGACCTCAGTGACAGTGTGGTCACCAGTGCCCAAACTGTAAATGCCCGCGAGGGAAGGGAAAGAGCTGAGGTGTAAAAATTGATTGTGAAAAAAAAAAAAGAAAAAAGATGGTTCGAGTGTGTGAAGGGTGAATGGTATTGTATATGAGCTGTTGATGATCATATATATATTATATATATATATATATATATATATATATATATATATATATAGAGAGAGAGAGAGAGAGAGATTTGGATATATTTGTATGTATTGTTGTGTGGAGGGGGAATTGTAGTGAATTGTTTGTTTTTGTTTTTTTTTTTTGTTTTTTTTTTTGAGGGGTGTTGTTGTGTCCCCTTAGTAGTTTGTATTGCGTGGGCACTTTGGGTTCTGTAGGCCATCCTTCCCCTCTGGATGACCCAGCCCCAAGTTTACCACGCGATAACCCCCTGTAGTATCCTTGGTCCGATATTAACCCTGTGTGGGTTGGGGTCCTTTGAGGCTCCCGGAATCTGGAGGTGGGGTGTCGGGGCATTATTTTTTTTTTTTTTAAATATTATTGATGATTGATGTGTTATTGTTTGAAGATCTGTTTTTACTTGTTTTGCTGGTGGTGCGTGTGTGAGTTTTTGTTTTCTTTGTTCTGTGGTGTTAATAGCTTTAGAGTGGGGTCGGGTGGATTTAAAAGGGTACCCTTTCACATTTGGGTATTCCTGTCACCGCACTAGGCGAAGTGACGAGAGAGAGAGAGAGAGAGAGAGAGAGAGAGAGAGAGAGAGAGAGAGAGAGAGAGAGAAAGAGAAAAAGAGAGAGGGGGAGAGGGAGAAGAGTCACAGAGAGAGAGAGAGAGAGACAGACAGACAGACAGACAGACAGACAGACAGAGAGAGACGTTGTTTTGACGTTGATTCGTAATACAATATCCTTCGCAGGCAAACAGTCGCCTCTGTTTATGTCTGTGGTTTTTCTCTGATAATGTATGCATATGCCGTCAGATAAGATTGTTTGACATGTTTGTCTGTCAGTGTGATCACAGTGCAATGAGATATCAGCATCGTGTCGTGTGTTTCTCATTCAATGAGATCACATGCTGTCAGGTAACATGTAATATGTTTCTCTGTCATTGAGATGTCATATAGTCTTACTTACTTATACTTAGATGCTCCCGAGTCTTGCGACGCATGAGGCACTCAAGCCGCTTCACTGTGCATGGACCCTAGCCAGTCTGGTAGTGTCATTTCATCCTCTATCAACGATTCTAAGGTCTCTTCTTCTGTTTGTCGCCAGCTCATCCTGGGTCGTCCTCTTTTTCTCTAGCCTGCTGGGGTCAATTTAATCGCCTGGCTTGCAGGTCTTGAAGAGGGTAATCTTAAGACATGCCCCAGCCAGTGGAGGCAGACGATGGTTGACACGGAGAGCTGTTTGGATCTCTCTCTTACGTCTTTCATTGGCATAAAGTCTGACCATTTGATGCCAAAGATCTTACGTAGGCACTTAGCATCAACGGCGTCGAGTTTCTTCTCTCCTGTGTGGTCTTAAGTTGCCAGGTTTCATAACCATATAACAGCGTTGAAATCACACTGGAGTTATAAAATTTCAATTTCATAGTTCGTTATTAAAAGACACTAATTATGTAAAAGAAGTAAACTAGGTAATTCAAATTCAAACAGTCACTGAGGAATATGCAGCAATATCGTATTGTTGTTTTGGGTTGGCCTATATTCCTAAATCAGAAATCCAGTTTTGTTATTTCTGATCAACTTTTTTAGGTACATTACTTTTGAAAATTAGAGGCAAAACTATATCATACGCAACGATGAAGAAAGAAAGGACACGGAGAAACAGACATCTTGAAAGTGATATCTATTTACTTGAGAGGAGAAGGGTACTATCTGAACAAGAAAAACTTGAACTGGAAAGCTACAGACAAGATTCGATTTCACTTTGGGAAAAGAGGACGAAGGGTGTATTGCTGAATTCAAGGGTGAGATGGGTAGCAGAAGGGGAAAAACAAAAAACTACTTTTGTGGACTTGAAAAGCGGAATTACGTTGGTAAAAATGTTATGAAACTTACGCTGGATAATGGATCCACTTTAAGTAATAGCGATGAGATTGCCCAAGAAGTTATACATTTTTATCAAAAGTCGTATTCTAAAAGGAATGTCGAATCCTGTGAATTTCTAAATCTAGTAGACAATTTACCAACATTAACTGAAAATCAGGTAACTTCACTAAAAGGCAATATTACTTTGGAAGAAGCCAGTGTTGCTCTTAAACATATGCATAATATGAAAAGTCCTGGCAGCGAAGGCTTCACGGCAGAATTTTTTTTTTCTTCTTTTCTTTTCTTTCTTTTTTTTTTTCTTGCTACAACTTGGTCCATACGTCCGTAAGAGCGCTTAATGATGGATACGATAAGAATGAACTGTCTTCAACGCAAAAAGACGGCATTATTGTATGCATTCCGAAAGGCGACAAGCCCAAAGACCGAATCAAAAATTGGAGACCATTTCGCTTTTGAATATAGGATCGACATGTATAGCGAATCGTCTAAAATGTATGCTTCCCTCTATCATCAGTGAGGAACAAACCGTTTTTATCCCCAATAGATATCTGGGGGGTAATATTCGTCTTATTTATGACATAACTGATTATATCATTACATTTTTAAAAAAAAAAGAAGAAGAAAACAGGGATACTTTTATGCTTAGACTTTGTAAAAGCTTTTGATAGTGTAAGCTATGATTTCATGTTTAAGGTTTTACATGCCTTTGGCTTTGGTCCAAGCTCCTGTCAATGGTTAGAAACATTCTACACAAATATTAAATCAACTGTTTCAGTGGATGGGAGACTAGCTGGTTGGTTCCCAGTTGAGAGAGAATGCCGACAAGGCGATGCAATCTCACCGTATTGATTTGTCATTTGTGTGGAAAGTTTAGCCAATATGATAAGACATAATGAATACATAAAAGGAAGTGAAATAGGTAATACTGAGAACAAAATAGCACAGTATGCAGACGATACTGAATTACTACAAGAAGGTGATCGAAGAATCGATCATGACAACTGAAAATTTTGGAAGAGTGTCAGGACTTTAACTAAACCGACAAAACAAACGGAATATGGTGAGGAAGTAAACGAAACTCACCCGTGAAATATATGCCACATTAATATATAAAATGGAACCCCCTAAATTCAACATTTTAGGTATTTGGCTAACGAGTGACTTAAAGAATTGCGACATTATGAATCATGAAGAAAAGTTTGCAGAAATAATAACGTTGTATAAAACTTGGCTGAAGAGGCACATAACACCAGTCAGCAGAGTAGCAGTATTTAAATCCATGATCATATCAAAACTAATCCATCTATGTTATTACCGAACCCACCTGACGATATAACTGATGAAATTCAGAAATATATATTTAAATTTGCATTTGGTAAAAAAAAAAAAAAAAAAAAAAAAAAAAAGGAGACATAATTAACCGGAAAACGTCTGTGAAAAGTATTCAGCATTGGGGTATAGGAATAACAAACATATGGAAACAAATAAATGCACTGAATTTAACTTGGATTCGTAAACTTTAATCAAGCAATCATAGGTATAATAAAGTACTTTTTTTTATCATATTACAAAGTAGAAATTATTTCTAAGTTAGGGTCCTGATTTGTCTGGGCTTGATAAGTGGATAATATCTGGAGAGATGTATACAAAGCATATAAAGAAATAGTTGAGATTGTTTCTGTCAAAACTACTGAAGAGCAGTGTTCAGAGTCTTAGTTTTGCAACACAAATTTGAAGATTGGAGGCAGATCTTTTTTTTTTTTTATTGGATTGAAAATGGTGTATTCCGCGTACGGAATCTTTTGGATGAAAATGGTCATTTTCTTGAGTTTCCAATACTTTGGTTAATACATATAACATCAATACAGATTTTGTGACACATAACGGTTATATCAGTGCTGTGAAAAGGTATTTGAGAGAAGTTGGAATAGAAATGAAATATGGTGAAGGAGGTGAGTCGAGTAAACTGATAACTGTGATGTGTTCAGTTTCAAGGGGTACCTCACCTTATGGCGATTTAATGTATCAAGAAACCCCGGACCAACGTTTTGCTACAAATGGAATGAAAGATTAGTAAAGGATGCTATGTGGGCTAAAACGTTTCAGAAAATCCGACAGGCAAAAGATATTAAGTAAAGATGGTTTCATGTCAGAATTATTAATAGAATACTGGGAACTAATATTGTTCTGCAAAACATGAGCGTTGAAGATTCAGAAAAATGCTCCTTTGTAAGAAAGGAAAAGAAAATACTCAACATCTATTTTGGCACTGCCTTCATGTGCCAACTTTCTGGCAAGAATTTCAAAATATAGTAAGCAGAAAATATGAAGCAAAGATATGAAGTTACTGCTGACTGAAAATATTGTCCTGTTTGGCTGTGACAATAAATTTTAGATCAGACAGAACTTCTGATTTAATTCTGTTGCATGCCAAATTTGATATTTAAAAATGTAAATATGACAAGCATTTATCGTTATTTCAAGTTTTCATCGTGTATTTGAAAGCTAAGTGTGAAATAGAAAAGTCGAAAAATAGAAGATAAGATATTCAAAACTTTATACGTTATCGAATCTTCACCACAGACTTTCTTGTTGTCTTCTTCGAATTTGTACCTGTACTGCACTTCATTCATAAAACAAGAAATTGTATAGGTGTATTGTTCATTTTGCTCTTAAAGATATTGTTTTAGCAAACAAAATAAGAAAGACTGTGACAGCGTCAGTCATAAAACTAAAACCCACACCAAAAATATAAAGAAATTGATTGAATTTTATATCAAGAGAGCATTGGACATTTTTCATTCAATAGGTTTTCCTTACGTATATAGATATTCACATGCACGCACACACTGACTGGAACCAATTTATTGTCATAGTAACTCTTAGTTATACTAACTTTTAAGAAAACATTTTGAAAAGAATGTCATTTTTTAATTAGTATCAGGGGAGAAACTGCCCTGACTGGGGTTCTGTAGTGTGTGATGCGGCAAAGCAAACACTCCAACACTCTCACCACCAAACCACACGAGACAAGGGTAACAATATAGAACTTCACTACACAATCGTGCATTCACTTATTCACACCACCTAATGGGGAAGGGCCCTAAGTAAGAAGAGCGAGTACAGTCCGAGAGCATAGAAGGAAAGAGAGGACAAAGAAAAAAAATAAATTTGTGCAAAACTAACTACCCTAGTGGACAAAAAAGGAGTATCCGTTCTGAATGCCCAGGGAAAAACCACTAAGTCCCGACCTAACCCACTATTCAAAATACCACACTCCCCCACAGAAGAGAAATATGAGGAAAAAACATAACAACATTGAATAACAGGATCTATACAACAGAGAATTCGTCTGGCAGTCTTGAAATACACCAAGGAACAATAACAATAATCAACCAGAATCCTCCATCGACAAGCCCACTTTTGTACCCCTCCCCCCCCCCCCCCCCCCCCCCCCCCCCCCCCCCCCCCCACACACACACACACACACACACACATACAGAAGAGTCTCTTCAAAAGTTCACAACACATGCCCTGGTCGACGACTGGCTCCAGGGTGGTCCAGAGGGTCCAACTCGGAGTGTGGTTCTTGGACTGTGGAGTCAAGGCAGGTAGAAGGTGTTCCACGTCCGACACCGGAGACGGCTATAGACAGCGGCGCTCCGGCTCCTCAGTGCCAACCCCCACAGGTTGTTCCTGGGATGCTAGTTGCAAAGGAAAAAAAAAAACCTACGGCGGGGATCAACATCTTGTAAGGCCTTTTAACATGTAGATTGTCCTTTGTCAGAGAAAGTGTGGAGTGGGCTGGTAGGCGTAGTAGTGGAAAGGTCAGTGGGAAGAGGTAAGTCGGTAGGCCTAGAACATCTAGCAGTAAAAAGCTTTGGGAAAAAAAAAATGAAAACATGAAGGTTTCATAGCAGACAACAACAACAAACCGAAGATGGCAGTAGAAAATGGAGCACATTCCTCTCCTTCCATTTCTTTTAACATCTCTCTACCATCGTCAGGAGACAATCTACTTTTGGTTGGCTCCATAGGGGGCCATCAGTCAATATTTCAATCCAGTTAACATTATCCCTTTTTTTTTTTTTTTTTTGGGAAGAATTTTGTTTTCCATAGTGAATAAACTTTTTTTTTTTAATTAACGGCCAAGGTTACATGATAGGTATCTATTGCTTGATTTTTTTTTCCCTTTTTTTTTAAATGAGGACCAATAAACCAATAGTTCAACTCAACATAAACATAATAATTCTTCATCCACTCTCCTGGCACACAGACAAACAAGTACAAAGCCAGCGGGGCCAGAAGGTAGCGGCGCAACAGAAAGGCTCCTCACTTCCCGGCGTAAATTTTGTGTCGTACACACGCTAACAACGTTCCGCGACTCGACTCAATAACCAGAAGACCAAAACAAGCTACCTGAAGCAGAAAGGGAGACAAGTACGGATAAGCAGCCATACAGAAAACTGGTTGTCTCCATTCGAAAACTTATTCAAAGGGAGAGTTTCAATCTCCGACTACCCTGCTCTATGTTATAAGCAATGTACGACACTATCCGCCCAAGGTAGCTAATGAAAATTGATAATTTGAAAGCTCGATTCCAACGAATGAATTAGTTCACCAATACAACGGTCACAATTTCAATATGTTCGCACTGACAACAAAACATTCGTAACCTCAATAACAACCTATATCGGTGCGCCATTCAAATAAAATATCACTTTTAAGCGCCCGTTTAAACACAGAAAGAAGCGAACATTTACAAATTCAAATCGTAAATAAAGAAACAGATAAAGTAGTCACCATAATGGCTTGTAGACTGAATTAAAAGAAACTGGGTCATCGTTCCGGCCCAGTGAAGGGTGAAAGCCACCGACCATGACTCGGGTATCTCACGCCGAGGTGAAGATCAGGTCTGGGAGATCTCAGGGAAGATACCAGCTGGCGGACAAAAGGGTTCTACCCACTCGGCAGCCAAGGCTGCGTGATTTTATATCCTCTGTTCCCAGTCCCACGCTTGGTAACACAACTCACCCATCAGAAGGTGACACATGACACTAGCGGCTGCACCAAGCGAGGCGGCTTGCTCATGGAAGTTGAAGGGAAAAGAGAAAAGAAAAGAGAAAGAAAAAGAAACGAAAGCTTAAAGCGAACTGTTGAAAATGGGAGAAGGAAAAAGTCACGGACGACGCGCTTCTTGTGTCTTAACAAGCATGCAGAACTGACATGTAACCTAGCAGAGAGAAAAAATTTCCCCCCCCCCCCCCCCCCCCCCCCCCCCCCCCCCCAATCAACTCTTCGTCCGTGACAATAGGAAAAGGATTCTCTCTCTCTCTCTCTCTCTCTCTCTCTCTCTCTCTCTCTCTCTCTCGAAAACACACACACACACACACACACACACACACACACACACATATGAGTGCGCATGTGTATGCACCACTCCCCCTCCCACCTCCCACCTTCCCATACAGGTGTTTTCACCTGTCATGAAGTAAGAGGGGGAGTTGGGGAGGAGTCTGTACACAGAAAAACATTCATGTACCTGGTATTGACCAGTCCTAGCCGTGTGGTGGCGTGCGAAAAACTGCCGTGGACTGTTGCATTGGTAGTGTTAACACTGTGGAATTTTCCAACACAGATGCACGTGAAAGGACGCCTTTTTAAAAGCATGATGTCATTCTGTGCACACGAGCCAGCGCATCACTAATACCAACAAGCACCACAGAGCTTTCATCTTTCATTATGTACACACCGTTTTGTGTTATCCTAGGTAAAGCCGGAGTCTCATTTCATTGCTGTGTTTCATTTATATACTGCTGTATTATCAAGCTCTGTGTGTGTGTGTGTGTGTGTGTGTGTGTGTGTGTGTGTAAAAGAGGCTTTTCGACCTCTTCTTAGGTCTTCTTCTGGCAAGACAGACAACATTCAATACAATGAAAAACAAAAAAAAAACGAACAATCACTTATCTCGTCAAATTGGGCGAAAAATGGAAGTGGATGTGGAAAGGGCGCAAAACGGACGTCGTGTTTTGTCTTGCAATTTGTTTGTCTCTTTCGGTCAGTGGAATAGTTTTTTTTTTTCTTTTAAGTTTGTTTCAGTTTCCACCCGCAGTCGCCTCACATTGAAACAAAATGGACGAAGAATTTAAAATCAGAGATATCGTCAATCACCTGGGTTTGTGCTCTACAATCACTTGTGGTTACAGAACAGAAGTTTGATTCTTTGTCCCATCTTCTCTGCCACCTTAGTGGCGCGGCACCCACGCCACTCATTCCGAGCCCCTGTCCACAGCCAAATCCCGGCCCACCACAGCCCTGGCACCGACAATCCACAGGAGCAGCTACTGTCAAGTCGTCAATAGGCAACCCACAGGATGTGACACTGCACTGCTGCCAAGCACTTCGGTGTTCAATGGTGCCTGTTCTGAACCAAGATACGCAAGACAAGACACTATCTACTCAGCCCCCTACTGACGACAGTAATTGTTTAGGTGCAGAGCCGGCGTGAGTGAGCACTCCCTCCAGTGAGCGCCACCACGTCCGTCCAATGACAGCCCCCATAGAATTTGCCGATACAGGTGACCTTGACGGAATCAAATCAAGATCATAGACGCGGAGAGGACAACGAAACTGAGGTCACCATGAGAGCAGGAAAAAAAGGACCACAGAATTTCAGACTTTTTATGCTGATCGATGAGAAAGAGGATGATGAGGATAATGCTACGGTTTTCCGTTCCAGTCTGAGACTGCATGAA
>JADBJO010032343.1:12500-15793 GCA_016801955.1 Conus betulinus
AATTAAGTTTGAATTTTAAAGGATTTGTTTGTTTGTTTGGTTGGTTGCTTTTGGTTAGTTTATTGGTTGGTTTGTTGGCTTTTTGGTTTTTAGTTGTTGTTGTTGTTGCTTTTTTGTGGTTGAAGAGTACTTTGGTTACTTCCCTTGCAGGGCAGCTATAGCACTCGGCCATGACTGACTTATTTACTCTTCGGCTCTTTTCCGATAAAAAAGTATTTCGCTCAGTTTTTGCGTGCAGATGGGATTTGCCAGAATACTGTGGGCCCCAAATCCTGTGGATGGTCAATGAACATTGTTACCTTATTTCGGGAATGGTTGCAAACTGTGAATGTCACAGAAAATTATAAAAATGTGACAATGAAAATGAAATAAAGTATCCATGAGACTGCACAAATACCGCGCACGCATGCACGTCCCTGTTTGTTTGTGATCCAGCTTTTTGGCTGTGTGTGTGTTTTTTTTTTGTTTTTTTTTTTTTTTACTTTTGTTCTGTTTTGTAGCGCTGTCTCATTTTCCCACTTCAGTGCCCACGCTGCTCATTCCGACCCCCCACCCCCACCCCCACTCACCTGCGTACCCACCCGCACCTGTTCCACAGCCACAGCCCGACCCATCCTGCCTCAGCTCCAACACTGGCAATTCAGAAAAGGCAGTCATCAAATCTTCACAAGGCAACCCACCGCCACAGCTGTGGCGCCAGCAATCCACAGGGAGCAATCAATTTTAATTTGTTGAGAGGCAACCCACTGCGGGAGACACTGCACTACTGCCGAGTCCTTCAGTGGCGTCTGTTCTGGTCCATCATATGCAGGGCACCATCTACTAAGCCCCCTACTGACGACAATAATTGCTTGGTCAAGGGGTCGGCATGAGTGAGCTCTGCCCTCCATAGGACGCCACCATTTCCGTCCAACGACAGCCCCCATGAACTTGCAGGTACCGGTAACATCGACGGAATCAAACCAAGGTCATAGCCATAGAGAGGACATCAAAAAACCGAGGTAACCATGAGAGCAGGGCATGAAAGGCCACAGCATTTGAGATGTTTTTTTTTTTGTTTGTTTGTTGGTTTGTGTTTAATGCTGATCGATCAAAACATTGAAGATGATGCCATGGATTTCCCTTCAGGTCTGAGACTGCACGACAGGGCTGTACTCTATGCTTACTTTCATTTTATGTTCCTGCGTCAACCAGGCCTGGGATGGACGGACACCTGCAGTGCTGCTTAGGAAATTTTGTCAACACTCTCTGAGACACATCCATTTAATGGATGAAACTCGACTGTGTGGTCTCAGTCTTCCCAAATGAGCTTGTAATAAACTCACCTCAAGGTAGCATCCGGTCGGAGCAGCGGAAACCCACATAGCTCTGACAGGAAGTGAATCCACGATCTCTGTGACGCTAACCATTCGCCACGGCAGCTGATCACAGCTCAATTCCTATCTTCCTCATTTTTCCCCCCTTTCTTCAAATGTTCTCTGTCTGTCTTTTTTCGCTCTTGCTGGCTCTCTGTTTTGAGCAATGTTCTCGCTTTCCTTTTCTTTTCACACATGGTCATTACCGAGCTGACCACTATCAACTAGTTTTGTGGTGTATTTGCATGTGTTTGTTTCGCTGTTTGTAACGCTTGAAATAGGCTTTTGCTGAAAATGTTTTTCGTCTGTTTTGTGTTTTTCTAGAACCCGCATCACCTTAAACTTTGTTTATTGTGTTATTTTGTATTTTTGCCTTGTGCTTTAAAATGAAAGGGAATCTTAAATGAGGTACAGAACGGTAAACAGAGAATAATTTACAAGTAGGGTAACTCTTGTTCCCATGATGAAATAAAGACACGCCCATAACTCCAAACGTTAACAGCATTCGGTCCGAGTCATGTGCGTCTGTTTTTTGACCAGGGGATCAAAGAGTTACCCTTTTTGTTCGTTTTTTAATATAAATGTTTTCTTCTTGCAGGCTGGTGTTCTACCTGTGTATGTGAGTGCAGGGAGAACATTGAATTTTGATATATCCGTGATTTGGGCTGCTGTTCTGTGAATACTCATTCTTCTGTGACATACAGTTTCTGCTAGTTTGTGGATGATATCCATCTCTTTTATCCCATTGCCTTAGCCGTTGCATGCATCCATCCGCGTGTGTGCGCGTGTGTGTGTGTGTGTGTGTGTGTGTGTGTGTGTGTGTGTGTGTGTGTGTGTAGAGACAGACAGACAAGCAGACTGGAAGAACACATATGAAGTTATCCAATGGTTCAAAAAAAACTTAACAAACAGAAGAACACAGTATTCATCACATTCGACATAGTAGACTTCTACCCATCCATAGATGAAGAGCTACTCACTAAAGCTCTGAAATTTGCTAATAAACACACAGACATAACAGGGTCAGAAATGGAAATCATTCTTCACACCAAGAAAACTTTACTCTACAGCAGAAATGAAACATGGATCAAGAAAACGAATAATCGGACTGTTTATGCTATCCAACATCCAAAAACAACTCGGAAAGCAAGTCGGACTGTACAGAGACGACGGCCTCGCCGCGCTAAACAACAATCCAAGAACCATCGAAAACAAGAAAAAAAGAACTATGCAAAATTTTCCAAAACCAAAACTTAAAAATCACCATCGAAGCAACAAAAAGGTAGTGAACTACTTAGACATAACACTTGACCTCAACAACCACATATATAAACCATACAAGAAACCTAATGACACACCCATTTATGTAAACATCAAAAGCAACCACCCACCATCTATACTAAAAACCATACCCCAATGGCATAAACAAGAGATTATCTAATCTGTCACATAATGAAAGAGTATTCAACAACGCAGCAGCAGAATACCAAGAGGCATTGCAAAAAAGTGGTTACAGCTACAAACTACAATACAACCCAGATAACAACATGAACAAAAACAAAAAAAGCAAGCAGGAAAAGGAAAATCACATGGTACAAACCCTCCATATGATGGACGAGTAAAAACAAACGTAGGGAAAGAATTCTTCAAAATATTGACAGCATCCTTCCCAAAAGAAACACAATTGTCCAAAATATTCAACAAGAACACCATCAAACTATCATATTCATGCATGCCTAACCTTAAAAATATAATTCAACAACATTTCTAAAAGATGCAACCTATGTTCAACAGAAAAATGGTTAATACTATGCAAACCACACTTAGCAACTCTAAATACTAAAGTAGAAATAGTAAACAACTGCAGGCACAAATGGAAATCGTTGTCAGCAAAACGAACTGTAAACAACCTGAAAACCGAAAAACACGTGCAGCCAA